>JASANA010000664.1:0-10059 GCA_030248095.1 Ptycholaimellus sp. GST1_10
CGATATTGTATAATTATCTTGAAAGGGGGTGAGCGTGAAAGGGTGCAATGTTAAGGATGTTTCTTCAAATCGCTTTTGGTTCAGAGATAAGAGTCCGTGAAAACTGAAATTTTAACAATTAGAAAAGGCTTCTGCTTGCATCAAGCCAATTGTCTCACAATTGCAACCTATATTTTAAAGCTGAAACATGGGAAAAATGGGTAGAAATGTAAAATCGGTTACAATTGATAGGTACTATGTTTTGGGTTCCGAGAAAAAACTGAAGTCATTTATAGCATCTGAAAAGATGTTTGAAAGATAGTTAAGATAGTTTCTACGTCATATAACAGCAATAGACAATTTTGAAGCACATTCCGAAAATTATTTAGGCTAATTTTGCACTTTTAAATTGATTAAACCTTATTGCTGGTTACTATGGTATAAATAAATGCATCGAAACATCAACTCTCTGAGTAGGTCAGAATGTAGGGAGCATTCACATTTTAGGCTGCGCGCCACTACGCGCTTCGATAGTGTTGACTTTTAGTAGCTAAAATTTTAGCTTTTAGTCATATCAAGGCAATATTGAGGGGGGAAGAGGGGGGAAGCATATTTAGATTTTAGACGAATTTTTCTGTGCCAAAATTTGCCTACGCCTATGCTATAACGTGGGAAACTTTGAAAATTTTTTTCTCAGAAATTTTGTTTAAAATTGTAAAAACGGCTTAACAATGCAAGCTTACTAAGATGTTCCCAAACTACGAAAAAAAAAATAAGGGCAATCGGTGAGGGTGGTAAAGTTTGGATTGTGCCTTTAAAACTAAAAATGAGAAAAGCGCTTGCCAATGTGGTATGCTTTGAATACCAAGGGCAGAATTATTATTAACAATCACATGGGATAGGCCAGCCGAAATTGGGTACACTGCAGAGTGGACTATTGTCCAGGTTAACGAATTTGCAGCACTTCGCGGTGTCAACTTGGCAAGGATTGTATCTGCTGTTTGTGGAATGTCGGATAGCAATGAAATACGTTTGGCGATTAGTTAGAGGGCAAGAGCTGAGCAGGAGAGAATGGAAGCAGGTGGGATTCATTCTACTTGATGAAGATGGATAATTGAGAAATGAGGAGTTTTTAGCTGACGACGGTGGTGGCGGACATATTCCGCATGGTCCCCTTCAGCATGTTCATCATCATACCCGGCGCAGAAGTTCTCCTGCCCTTTTACATTAGATTCGCCCCTCGCATGATGCCCACCACCTTCAAAGGCTACCAAGACCCTATCCAAGACGTTCCTCCCCATCTTCACTACTTGCAGAGACCAGCAGCAATTGTACCAGATGAATAGCTTATTTATATGGAAAACGGGAGAAATAATAAATGCATGAATGAATGCAGAGGAAATGATGGGTGTTGAGGAGCAGCGGATAGTGAAGAAGCTGAAGGAGAAGACGGCGTTGGCTGCCTTCCTGCAGGAAGTTCAGGAGGAGTTGGCCCTGGAGCGCATCGATAGTGCCAAGGAGAAGAAGAGCATGGCACTGGACTTTGCTCAGTTCATCAAGAAGGTTCCTCCTCCCCCTACTACCCTGCTTCCTTGGCTACATCTGCATTGCTGCATCCTTTGTTCAGGTTCGAAGAGAAGGCGGCTATGTCTCCAATCGAGAGTTGCTCAAGTACGTCAAGCTCTTCGAAAACGAACTCACACTCGACAACCTTGCGCTTCCTCAGCTAAGGTTTTATTACTATCATACCTAACAAGAACCTACTTGCGACCTATTAAGCTTGTTTACCAATAAAATTAAAAAGTTGACTCGTTGAAATATCAGACAACTAAGTAACGCAGGGCCCTGTGCGGGGTGGTGAACATCCCAGCAGTGGGGACTCCTTGGGCTCTGCGTTTCATGCTACGTCTTCGACTGCGAGCTCTGGCCGCAGACGACAAGGTCCAATCAGCCCTTTCAACATCCAGCCAGCCTTGAGAAGCAGGCCAGGGGGAGCTTGTAGAAGATAATGATGGAGGGCGGGGTGGAGAAGCTGACGGTGGCTGAGCTTCAGCATGCCAACCGAGAACGCGGCATGCGCGCCCTCGGCATCTCCAAGCAGCGTCTACAGCTCCAGCTCCAGCAGTGGCTCGAGCTCAGCATGAACGAGAAGGTTGCAGGGGATGGAGGGGGTGGGGATGGAGGGGGAGTAAGAGAAGGGAGTGTGTTGAGGTGCCACCGTCACTGCTGCTGCTGAGTCGGACGCTGTACTTCCCGATGGAGGTTGGCTTCACAGATCGGCTGAAGCAGATCTTCGCCACCCTCCCGCCCGAAGTCGCCGAGTCTACTCAGCTCAAGATCTCCGAAATAGAGACCGGCAAGGTTCAAACATCAAGTTCAAGTTCAAGTTATCTTCTCTAGTACTTGGTTCCATCATACATATTAAATTTTATCATTTCTTCTAAAATTTATTTTCAAATTTGATCAAAGCGCAGGCATAGACCTTTATCATCAATTTTCTTATAAAAACCTGAAACATCAGAGTAGGCGATAGCTAAGACAGGCATGAGGTCTGGTGTGAAAGTAGTTGAGGATGGGCTGGTTGCAGCTGGACTACGGGAAGCGACTGGAGGTGGTGACGCGGGTGCAGTCGGCGCTGGAGGCTGAGCGAGCCGCCCGCCGTGCCGAAGAGGCCAAGAAGACCCCTTCCACTCCAGAGCCAGCAGCAGCAGCCGAGGCAGAAACTCCACCAGCTGCCCCCTCCTATCCTATCGATGCCGGTCGTTGGCCCTCCGAGGTTAAGCCTCGCCCCCCGCTATGGCGCAGACTCTTTCGATGGCCACCTTTTCGAGACTAGAGACTGCCTGCAGAGCACTGCTCAAATTTGTCTCCGTTGTAGCTGAAGGAATGTCCCAAATGGAATGCAATGTCATTCATTTGCTCGCTGTTCTTGTCCAGAATCAGCCACTGGCTAGGAAAATTTATTGAGAAATTGAAGGACACATAAATGATTTTGTGACAGCTTCCAATAGGAGCATGAGCAGCTAGCTTGAAAATTGCCACCTTAGAGAGACCCAAAAACCCCGGAGGCTTGCCAACGTTCGGCTGAGTCCACCTCTTCTTAACCACGCTAACCACTTCCGCTAAACACTACTTTCTATACTAACCCATTAAATCCTCTCAATTGCTTGGGCTTTCATTTGTGTGTCGTGCTGTTAGGCAGTGGAAGTGTGGGCGCTAAGTTGGGGCATCGTTGCAGGCCATCCTCTACGATGTCAGCGAGCTGTCCAAACCCGCCTGGAGCCAACCTGTACAGGTTCACTCCTTCATCTTCTCCTCCACTATCACCTTCCTATCACTTTCTGCATCGTCCTAGCAGCGTTTACTTTTTATGACGAGATTTAACCCTCCTAAACTATACTGGCAACTTGAGTGCAAGTAATAATGCTTGTAGGAAGCGGTACAGATGGCAGATGCAAAGCAGCCGCCTTCCTCTGGTCGCATAATTGCTGAGATGGCTGAAGGCAGCGTCAAGGTACCTTCACTCCTCACTACGCCTTCACGGCCTCAAACCAAGCAACTTGCAGACAGCCCTGTCCCAGGTTGACTCAGGCCAAGTACTCAGCGCCCCGCCACCTCCATTCCACGACATCGCTTCTGAGGTTGTCAATCTTAGATGTATGAGGGGGGGGGCGCACGGACATACCACGTAGGCAAGGGGGGGGGGCGCCCCCCGTTTTTCCTTCGGACGTACGTGGGCGCCCCCCTACCAATGCTGTACAGGTATGACGCCAATGACATCACAAGATTAGCTGATGGGAAATGGCTAAAAATAAATAAAAAGATTGAAACATCATTGACGTAAGTAGAAAAAGTGCAGGCAGAAGCAGTGCGAGAGGCCCAGGAGCGGCTGATGATAGGGAAGGTTGGCTGGTGGAATGGAAGGTGAAAGAAGAGGGTTGGCTAGGAGGAGCAGTTGCAGGAGCTGAGCCGAGAGGACCTGTCGGAGATTGAGTCCGCTCTGCACTCCGCCGCCGGCCCCTTCTCCGATGTCAAGGAGCGCATCGCCGTCCTCAAGGAAAACATCGAAGACCACCAGGAGGTTTCACCACTCCCCTCCTCTTCCTCCAATTTAACCCTGTCCCCTCCTCTCAATCCTCTCCCTCTCTTCAATCCACAATCTTGCTCGGGAACGAGGAGGTGAGTGGTTGAGGATGTGGCAGAGGCGGCGCAGTTGGTGAAAGAGGAGCTGGGCGGTGAGGTCCACTCCTCCAAGGTCGCCCGCCAGCTCCAGAAACGCGTCGCCAAGGTTGGCTGGAGCAGGAGGATGAATGAGGCCTGGATTGATTGGGTGGGTGATTCATAGATCATGTCTGGGGCGGACTCCCTGTTGGAGAAGTTGGACGAACGAGTGGCGGCCCAGGCTTTGCACGAGATCAAAGACCTACCGCCTACTGCTGACGTCACCAAAATCAAGTAAGGCCTTGTTTTCTGACTGCTCCAGCAGATTCAGAAAAATAAATTTGATTTTGTGGAATTTAATGTCAGTTGTATGTAGAACAGGAAAAAGTGATCAAGATGGGTGAGCCTTTTAGCTTGTGATTGCAGCAGCTCGGATTCGCCAGAGGCATTGGAGTAAGTGCATTCCGTTCCAGTACAGGGCTTTCAGCGTAAACACACAATCGGTGGTGGCCACATAGATCAGTGTTCACCCGGCTCAATGTGCTCATTTTGCACCGCATGGATCTAGACGACTGATTCATTTGCTTGTCGAGCTGGCAGACGTCAATGAAAATAGATGGCTATGTTTGCAGGGCGAAGATGGTACGGATCAGTGAGCTGATGGTGCGTCTGATTCGAGACAAGCGGCCGGGCGACGACGCGAAGCTGAAAGCCATCCAGGAGGCTCTGGAGGCCCTGGACACTGACAAAGATGGCGCCATCGACCTCAGCATAGCTACCGAGGTTCCCCCTTCATCTTTCTCATCCCTCACTCCCTTCCTCATATTTGTTCTCCACAGGTGACGGAACTGCTGGGCAAGGAGAACCTCAACATCACCCCCAAGCAGCTCGGCAAGATTGCCCGCATGCTGGCTATCGAAGAGCAGGTTCGTACCCCTTAGCTGCAAGGAGAGCTGAACTGAGAGAGTGAGAGTTGAGATCGAGGAGAAGGAGGAGGTGACAGCACTGAAGGATCCTGTGGCTGCCTACATCTACAAACGGCCTAAACGCACGCCTCAAACGCCTGGCCAGACAGCTTGATGCTGTGCTAGTGATGCTGGCTTATTCCAAAAGCAGATTAAATGCCGCCAAACGAAGCATTCTCTTTCGGGTCCATGTAAAGTAGAGAACAGTACATTTCTATGACAGAACAGCACGGGTCTACGACAGAACAGCACGGGTCTACGACAGCACAGCATGGGTCTACGACAGAACAGCACGGGTCTACGACAGCACAGCACGGGTCTATGAAGGAACAGCACGGGTCTACGACAGAACAGTACGGGTCTACGACGGAACAATTCAAGAAAAAATGGCCATTGTTCTGTTCTCTCGTAGCAAAAACACCTAATTGTTCTGTACTCCTGTCCACATATTATTACAATTTTCCACATAGCTCTTTAAATATGCAGAAATGGGTGCTACGCTTTCTCTGTCTATTACAATATGTCTCTCTGGTACTGCTGGTGCATTCAGTTCATGCGATAGTTCAGCCATTTCTCAGCTGAGGCTCCATAGAATGATGATATAGTGTACTGTTCCTTTATAGACATGTTGTCTAAGTGGGTTGGGCCCAGCCCATTCCTGTTCCAGCAGTTCAACAAAGGCCTGGACCATGTCGATGAGGACTGCTGTGAGGACTACTGCTAAAGCAGAACAGTACAGTTTTCAACTGGAGAAAACTGTACAGTTCAGCATATACGGATTGTCTAGAAGAGAACAGGGGATTGAATATCCAAGTTTTTTATTGAAATAAGCAGAAATAAGGACAACATGTCTTTAAGAGAACAGAAATTAAACATGTCCTAATATATGCAAGCTTTCTATTGCAAGTTATGGAGAACCTTTTAGACGGTTTTGGACTGGAGTACAGTACAGTTCAGCATGAACAGATTGTCTAAACGAGAACAGAGGACTATACCTGCAAGCATTTTATTGTAAGTTATAGCAAACTTAAATGTATAGTACAGAACAGCACAGTTTTTGACTGGAGAAAACAGTACAGTTTAGCATATTGGGCTGGCGCGAACGGAGCTTTAGCGGAGTGTCAGCGCCCAGCCCCTCTTTTCGACATAGGTGTATGTTTTCGGGGTTATTGCTAGATCTCAATTTTGATAAGGCTGTTGCTCGTCACATAAAGCTTCAATTGCTTTAATTCTTTTTGCAATGGAAAGAGCAACATCGAATTGACTATAGTTTATCTTTTGACTTTTGCAAAAAACTATTTGTTTTACTATGAAAAATGCAAAAAACCATTTGTCCGAACTCCTCCTCCTCCTCCTCCTCCTCCTCCTCCTCCTCCTCCTCCTTCTCCGCATCTATTCAATGGACGATAGTAGGTATTCAGTTCTTCCCCCCACCACCCTTCCTCGGGTCACTGGGCCTCATGTATTTAGCTCTTCAGTTAATCTAAGTAGCCATATGCGCCAGTGGCGTAGTGGTGTAAGCAATTGGGCTGATGGATGAAATTGGAAGGTTCGAATCCTTGGCAGGCATTCATTTTTATTTTTGTGCATTAAAGTTGGGAAAACAACTGGTACCATCGCCAGGCCAAAAATAAAACTATTTTTCCCGCAAAAATTGATTGGCCTAAATATAAGTCAAGAAAATTTCTCAAATAAATAAGTTGCCGATAAGTTTGCATTGTATTTTTCAATTTTAAATATTTTTTTTGTTATATTTTTTGAACAAGTTTTTTTTATTTATTATTCTTTATATATCGAATAAAATACAAATTAAATATTTAACCAACAATATAAAATTAGAATTTATACATTTTATACTATATGAAAAGTGGAAGAAATATATGGTACCATTGGCAGGCCAAATGTGGGTCTCTTTTCTCCAAATTTTGTAATTTCCTCGAGCAAAAAGCCAAGGAAATACATCTACTACTAGTGGAATCTGCTGCGTCATCTGCATTTTGTTTTTGGGCGCGCATGGAAAGAGACACTGAACTGCGCGCCAAAAACAAAATGCAACTGTCCAAGCAGCAGATTCCACTAGTAGTAGATGTATTTCCTTGGCTTTTTGCTCGAGGAAATTACAAAATTTGGAGAAAAGAGACCCACATTTGGCCTGCCAATGGTACCATATATACATATTGTCTAGAAGAGAACAGAGGATTGTATATGCATGCTTTTTTATTACAATATGGAGAACTTAAATGTATAGCACAGAACAGTACAGTTTTGGACTGGAGTACAGTACAGTTCAGCATATACGGATTGTCTAGAAGAGAACAGCAGATTGTATATGCAAGCTTTTTTTTGCAAGTTATGGAGAACTTAAACGCTAGTGCAGAACTACAGTTTTCAACTGAAGAAAACTGTACAGTTCAGCATATACGGATTGTCTTGAAGAGAACAGAGGATTGACTATGCAAGCTTTTTTTTGCAAGTTATGGAGAACTTAAATGCATAGTACATAACTGTACAGTTTTGGACTGGAGAACAGTACAGTTCAGCATATACGGATTGTCTAGAAGAGAACAGCAGATTGTGTATGCAAGCTTTTTATTGCAATTTATGGAGAACTTAAATGTCTAAAGCAGGGCAGTACAGTTTTCAACTGGAGTACAGTACAGTTCAGCATATACGGATTGTCTGGAAGGGAACAGAGGATTGAATATGCAAGTTTTTTATTGAAATAAGCAGAAATAAGGACAACATGTCTTTAAGAGAACAGAAATTAAACATGTCCTAATATATGCAAGCTTTCTATTGCAAGTTATGGAGAACCTTTTAGACAGTTTTGGACTGGACTACAGTACAGTTCAGCATGAACAGATTGTCTAAACGAGAACAGAAGACTATACCTGCAAGCATTTTATTGTAAGTTATAGCAAACTTAAATGTATAGTACAGAACAGCACAGTTTTCGACTGGAGAAAACAGTACTGTTTAGCATATACATATTATCTAGAAGAGAACAGAGGATTGTATATGCATGCTTTTTTATTACAATATGGAGAACTTAAATGTATAGTACAGAACAGTACAGTTTTGGACTGGAGTACAGTATAGTTCAGCATATACGGATTGTCTAGAAAAGAACAGCGGATTGTATATGCAAGCTTTTTGTTGCAAGTTATGGAGAACTTAAATGTCTAGTGTAGAACTACAATTTTCAACTGAAGAAAACTGTACAGTTCAGCATATACGGATTGTCTTGAAGAGAACAGAGGATTGACTATGCAAGCTTTTTATTGCAAGTTATGGAGAACTTAAATGCATAGTACAGAACAGTACTTTTGGACTGGAGTACAGTACAGTTCAACATATACGGATTGTCTAGAAGAGAACAGCAGATTGTGTATGCAAGCTTTTTATTGCAATTTATGGAGAACTTAAATGTCTAAAGCAGAACAGTACAGTTTTCAACTGTAGAAAACTACAGTTCAGCATATACGGATTGTCTGGAAGAGAACAGAGGATTGAATATGCAAATTTATTATTGAAATAAGCAGAAATAAGGACAACCTGTCTTTAAGAGATCAGGAATTAAGCATGTCCTAAATGGAACAGAACAGTAAAAAAATTTTTTTCGTACTGTTCTTCTGTGGAAAATAAGGCAGAATGTACTGTTCCATCGTAGACCCGTACTGTTCTGTCGTAGACCCGTGCTGTTCCTTCATAGACCCGTGCTGTTCTGTCGTAGACCCGTGCTGTTCTGTCATAGAAATGTACTGTTCTGTACTTTACATTAGGCCATTCTCTTTCTCTTACCTCAGTCTGTCACTGTGTA
The DNA here is from genome assembly GCA_030248095.1 of Ptycholaimellus sp. GST1_10. Taxonomy (NCBI): domain Eukaryota; kingdom Metazoa; phylum Nematoda; class Chromadorea; order Chromadorida; family Chromadoridae; genus Ptycholaimellus; species Ptycholaimellus sp. GST1_10. The sequence continues at coordinate 8,926 of JASANA010000664.1, forward strand.
GTGGTTAGAGCCCTCACCTAAGCTTTGTGCCAGCTTTGCTTCACATGATTTCTCAGCGATGTATCTTTAGGTATCCTTCAGCAGGCTGCTTAGCACCTCTACGCACTGTCAATAGCGTTTTCACAGTTCTTCCTTTCTTAATACGCGTTTCTCGCTGGCTATCATTCGCTCGTTGTCTACCTACGTGGCAAGTTGATTATTCACCCACTTCTGTGCCAAGAAAAGTAATGCTAGGTATTATAGAGGTAGATGTAACACAAATAGTTCTTCACACTTGGAGATGTTGAACTGTTATATAGATGCGTTCAAGAATATTAATTTCTTTAACTTAGATTTTCGAAAAAAAAGTGTTGAAAAACTCAAATGGAATTGTTATCGGCAGCTGCTCTTTCAATTCCAATGTTTCAATGGAAAAGCTCAATAGTTAACGATCACTGCTATTTAAAATGCAGTTTAAAAGCTTCTTTGGCTATTTATTTGTCGAAGTATTTTGCATTTTAAAGTTTTCATGTTTGTGTAGAATGAGTTTTTTGTATTCTGTATGTCAACAATCTGCAGCAATCATTAAATAAAAGCATAAAAAGCATGGTCCTTTGGAATCACTAGAAATGCAATGCTGGAATCTAAAATTGCTACGCAAGTCTATTTGAAGGATAGAAGCAAAAAGAAATAGTCAAAGATGAGGAAAAATTATTTTTAACATATAAAGCCTCTATATTACTCTAAACGAAATGTAAGTAAATAGCCAACCTGTAATGGTTTGGCTCAAGGATAAATGACTGATGTAATCTGGAGGATATTTTATATTTAGATTCATAACTGCTTAAGCAGCTACATTGATCTATTGATAACATATTTTCGAAAGATAATTCGAAACCAGCTGAACATTAGGTTGAAATAGTCTGAAACGTATAACTGCTGAAGCATAAGGACTAAGGAGGCTTTGAGACTTGAGGCTAGGAGGTCTTGAGGCCGCGGAGGTTTCGAGTGAGCTGGTCTGCCTCCTCTTCTTCATCCTCTTCAGCCAGCTGGCAAGAGATTAGAAATATGTTAGCCGCAGATAAGACGGAGAAAATCGCAGAAAGGTTCAAGAGGAAAAATTGTGGAGGGAAAGACCTGGGAGAGGTGAGGGTT
>JASANA010000668.1:0-11763 GCA_030248095.1 Ptycholaimellus sp. GST1_10
ACTTCGCATGCTAGGCTACGCTCCGGGGCCTCCGCACCCATGCCCTCCGGCCTACGGAGCTCTGACTGCCCTGCCCTCCGCGGCAGGCGGCCTTCGGCCGCGCAAAAATCCCTTCCAAAAAGCTCCGTCAAATCCAAAGCACTCTTGGAATCCTTGGCGTACAACTTGTTCATCTTCGCCTTGGTTGAACAGCACTACTCCAACTCCACTTAAAATTCACATCTTAGCTTTGATGAAATAAACTAAAACCCAAGCTCCACCTGCATTCTGATTGATTTTTCTGGTGCCTGAGCACATTGGTTTCTTGGTTTGTCGGGATCCACAGGCAGCACAAGCGAAGGGCTTCAGTTGATAGCAGGCCGTCACATTACATTCCATTTTGTACCTGCTGTACCTTAATTTTACTTATTTTAAGATAAAAGAACACCATCATCAATGAACCGAAGAATGTAGGGCCTAATGAATAGCAGCAAAGCACTCTTCCTCCAATTCTGTTAGTTTGCAGTTCGGGTTAGACTGTGATTCCAATTGCTGAACAGAAGGAACCGTACAATAAGCATTGAATAATACAAATAGCCAACTTATTGGTAGCGCTGATCTCCTTCTTACATCGGTAGCAGACGACAACTCCTTCCTCAGTGATGACGTTGTCGTTTTTCAGGGTTGGCACAGCTTCCGTTTTGCAAACAATGCCGGAACTGCCTGACATTGGCTTTTTCTCTGGCTCGATTGAGCTAGAGTGAGATTTTGCAGCTAGTTCAACATCAACTGGTGGTGCATGAAGGCGAATAGGCCCATGTTTCAGGATAATACAGTGAAAGGCAGCTTCATAGGCGGAAAGTGACTGAAAATCGCAGTCACTGCAAACCCATTTGGGCGAAATTGCAAGGCTGCCTAAATTAGCTTTCACAAAGTGTTGAACGAGTGACAAGCGGTTCACTTTTTTGCCTTTGAGCACTCCATCACAAATTGCCAGTGAGTTGCAATTTTTCGGACGTTTCTTTGGTCCGCGATCAATTGAATCAGATTTTGCTGTATGCACTTGATAACTTATGGCCCCATAAAAAGTTTTTTTGCTGTGAATCGGATACGATTTTTATTATCTAGTATGGAGTGAAATTATCTGGTATATAATCGCCGAACCAAAATTAGCCTTTTTCTTTGAATTGAAATGACCCACCCGAAATTTGTTAACATGGACAAAGCACATGAACATGCTTCTCGGACAATGGCTTTTAGATTCCAGACTCAGTTAAAAGACTGCCGAAAACTTTGCTGAAAATACAGAACTAATGAAACAAGCGCAAACTGTTCTATCATATTGGGCTGGCGCGAGGGAGCAAAGCGAACCGTCAGCGCCCAGCCCCTCTTTTCGACCCAGGTGTATGTTTTGAGGGTTATTGCTAGATTTTTTATTTTGATAAGGCTCTAGCTCGTCACAGGGAGCTTCAATCTTTCTAATTCTTTTTGCATTAGAAAGAGCATCACCAAATTAACCCAAAACTCGCGAGAAATCGCTGAAAGTTGCAGAATTGTAGTAAATTTTGTAAAAAACCATTTGTCCGAACTTCTGCTCCTCCTCCTCCTCCTCCTCCTCCTTCTTCTTCTCCGCATCTATTCAATGGACGATAGTAGGTATTCATTTCTTCCCCCCGCCCCCTGCCCCTCACTGGGCTTCATCATGTAGTCATTTTATTCATAAACCTGAAGTTGGGCTAAGGTGGCATATACCCTAGTGGTGTAGTGGTGTACGCGATTGGTCAGATGAATGAACCTGGAAGGTTCGAATCCTTCTCAATCATTGTTTTTTATTTTTCTCTGTTTAAAATTAAGAAAACAACTGGTATCATCGGAAGGCCTAATGTAAAGCTCTTTTTTCCCAAAAATCGATACTCCTAAACATAATCTAAGAAAATTTCTCAAAAATTTTTATGATTGCCAATAAATTTGCATTGTAATTTCCGATTTGAAAATTTTTTTTTTACAGTTTTTGTTTATTTTTTATTTATTTATCCAATAAAATATTAGTTAAACATGTAACCAACATTATAAAATTTGTATATATAAATTTTATACTATATTAAAAGTGGAAGAAATATATGGTACTATCGGCAGGCCAAAAGTGGGTCTCTTTTCTCCAAAATTTGCAATTGACTCGAGTAAAAAGTAAAGCAAATACATTTTATACTAGTGGAATCTGCTGCGTCATCTGCATTTTGTTTTTGGGCGCGCATGGAAAGAGACACTGAACTGCGCGCCAAAAACAAAATGCAACTGTCTAAGCAGCAGATTCCACTAGTATAAAATGTATTTCCTTTACTTTTTACTCGAGTCAACTGCAAATTTTGGAGAAAAGAGACCCACTTTTGGCCTGCCGATGGTACCAGATATTTATATATCGCCACTTCACCAAAGGTTTTCTATTTATCAGATTTTACCAACCACTCCAAAGCGATCCGTCAAATCCAAAACACTCCATAAATCCTTGGCGCACAACTTTTTCATCTTCTACTTGATTCACCAACACTGCACCGGCACCACTTCAATGAATTTCTATGATAAGAGAAAATAAAGGAAAATAGAGCAGAACCTGCATTGTGGTCGCATTTTTTGATGTTGGCTGACATTGCTTTTCTTCGTCTGTCTGGAACCGCAAGCAGCGCAAGCGAAGGGCTTCAGTCGATAGCAGGCTGTCACGTGACACTCTATTTTGTACCTGCCGGACCTTAATTTTGCATTTTTTTTATAGCTGTAGAATATAAATGGACGGAAGTGCTTAAAACGCATAAATATGCCTTCAGTAAAATTGAACATCCAAATTGATAACCTATTGCCTATTACGCTTATTCCCTTGTTGCAGCGGCGACATACGGTCTGTGCTACCTCTGTGCTCCCATTATCGACTTTCATTGATGGCTTAGCTTCCGTTTTGCAAACACCAGAATTGCCTGACGCTACTGAAAACTCAGTTGCTGTCTTCTGAGCAGCGACTGAACTGCACTGAGATTTTGCAGATGATGCAATGTCAACCGGTGGTACATGGAGGCTAAGAAACCCATGCTTCAGGGCAATAGAATGGAAAGTTGCTTCATGGGCAGAAAGTGTCTTATATCTGGTACCATCGGCAGGCCAAATGTGGGTCTCTTTTCTCCAAAATTTGCAATTGCCTCGAGTAAAAAGTCAAGGAAATACAATTTTACTAATGGAATCTGCTGCTTGGACAGTTGCATTTTGTTTTTGGTACGCAGTTCAGTGTCTCTTTCCATGTGCGCCCAAAAACAAAATGCACATGACGCAGCAGATTCCATTAGTAAAATTGTATTTCCTTGACTTTTTACTCGAGGCAATTGCAAATTTTGGAGAAAAGAGACCCACATTTGGCCTGCCGATGGTACCCGATATTTCTTCCACTTTTAATATAGTAGAAAATTTTATATTGTTGGTTATATATTTGCATAAGATTTTATTGCATAAATAAAAAAATATGAAATAAAAATTGCTTATTTAAAAAAATAAAATGAAAAGAAAAGATCCGAAAATGATAAATATAATGCAAATTTATTGGCAAAACTAGCATATTTTTGAGAAATTTTCTTGACTTATACTCAGAACAGTCGATTTTTGAAAATGGCTTTACTTTTGGAGAAAAGGGCTTTACTTTTGGCCTGTCGATGGTACCAGTTGTTTTCTTAACTTTAAATACAAAAATGAAAAAGATTGCCTAAGTAGGATTCGAACTCACTAGCTTCATTTATCTGACCAATCGCTTACACCACTACACCACTGGTGCACATGGCTACTAAGTTCACTTGAAGATTTATGAATAAAAACAATAGATCAGGCACAGGGCCCGGGGAGGGGGGGGGGGGGGGGGGGGGGGTAGAAATGAATACCTACTATCGTCCATTGAATAGATGCGGAGAAGAAGGAGAAGGAGAAGAAGAAGGAGTTCGGACAAATGGTTTTGAGTGATTTGCTAATGATTGCTGCAACTTTCTGGCGATCTCCAGCGAGTTTTAGTCAATTATAGGATGCTCTTTCCAATGAAAAAAGAATCATAGCAAATGGAGCTTCCTGTGAGGAGCAAGAGCCTTATCAAAATAAAGATCTAGCAATAACCCTCAAAACGTACACCTGGGTCGAAAAGAGGGGCTGGGCGCTGACACTTCGCTAAAGCTCCGTTCGCGCCAGCCCAATAATCGCAGTCACTGCAGACCCATTTCGGTAATATTGCCAGACTGCCAAGGTGAGCTTGGACCAAATGAGATGCAAATGACAAGCGTGTCACATTTGTTGAGCATTTTGAACACTCCATAGCTGCTTCTTTATGAAATTTGACTGCTTATTTGTCATAGGTCAAATGTATCAGATTTCGTAGTGTGCTCTAGACATTTAATGGCACCATCTTTTACTGTTTGTTTCCTGTTTTCATTTTTTTCAGCATCTTGTAGGGCTTGAAAATATCTGTCACCATTGTGGCAAGACCAAGTAAACTTTTATTCCGAATCGGCCCGAGCAAGTAAGCAAGGGGCTGACTCCCACAATCCCCCCCATGGCGTTTGCCCCCCCCCCCCCCAAGGGGGGGGGTCCCCCCCCCCAACGCATCTGCCGGCCCCCCAACGCATCTGCCCCTCCCCCATGGTCGAACCCCCCCCCCCCCAAATCTAAGATGCTCCTAACCATGTGCAAGGTGCTCAATCAGTGCTCAAATCGGCAAATCGGCATTTGGGGGGGACAATTGGAAAAATTTTCGTTTGGGGGGGGACAATTGGAAAAATTTTCGTTTGGGGGGGGGGGGACAATTGGAAAAATTTTCGTTTGGGGGGGGACGGATTGGAAAAATTTTGGTTTGGGGGGGGGGGACAATTGGAAAAATTTTGGTTTGGGGGGGACAATTGGAAAAGAAAACAAGTACTTTTTGAGCTTATCACCTATGTTTGCGGGTCTCTAAGCAACTATACTTGGTACTGCCACAGTATACACGGGGTTTTGACTAAGCCTAAGAGGGGAAACAGAATCAGTATCCAAGCTGTATTCAAGATAAGTGAGAAATGCTAGGGGGGACTCGTCGATGGGGGGGGGGATTTGTACGAGGGGGGGACACGTCAGTGGTGGGGGGGGGGGGCAAACGCTTGGGGGGGGCAACCCCGTTGGGGGGGATTCTGGGAGTGAGCCAAGCAAGGAAAGAAAAAGCGTCACGCTTTTCAAGATGAGCTCAGATTATTGAAAAGTGGGCCTTTCGGGATTCGGGTTCGCCACTATTTGCTAATAGCTGTAGTTAGAAAGCGGGTGTTTTCGTTGCCGCTAATTCTGCAGTAATCTACATATGTGACGTTTGCTGTAGCGCAGTCTGGCAAGCTGTCAGGGTCTAAGTGAGAGACTCCCTGACAACCTAATCAACACCTATTTGTAGCCGATGTAAATTGTGGGCAACTCGACGGAAAGCAATAATTGCCGACTCTTTAAAGGGGCAAGGGCTCCAAGGCTGATCTCGCTGGAATCAACTTTCGAAGCAGGCGATCCCTGGCCCCCTGTAGCCAATTCGGCAACATTGGGTCGGTGTTGCTTAAGTACTAGACACCGACACAAACCCTGACACTAAGTGTTGGTGTCGGGTTCAAGTGACCCCTTTCCGATTCGCCAACAGTGGGTCTGAGCTGACACCAACCCCCTGAGACGTGTCACAGCCGACCCTAGGAATCCTAGGGTTTTATCATCGACACCATTCTCCGTTTTTGAATTTTACAGTGGATTTTAGTGTTGTTCTGCAGTATTTGTGGATGTAAATGGTGCAAATGATTGACTAAAGGTTGGACTATCGATTGTTTAGGAGAAATTTACTGGAAAGGTCAATTAATAATCGTATACAGGGGGTTACCAAAAAATAAAAATTTAGAAGCCTCTTCTGATACTTTTATCCGTCAGACCTAGGTACAACTCTAGGATTTTGGTGCATTACTGCAGCACGTGTGACCAAAATTCAAAATTTCATTCTTCTAAAATTCTCTAAGATTGATTTTAAAATTTCTTTAAAATTTCTTTTCTTCAAAATTTCATTTTTAAATTCTCTATTCTCTATTTTTCTAAGATTCATTTTGCTGAAGTTGGAATGTGACTGTCAGCATTTTTGCGCGGCCATACCAATTCTAATCAATCGCAATAAAAAATTTCCAATATTTTTTTACAACATTATCTGGTATCAATCAATCATCTGCACATATTCGTATTTGCGGAATTTTTCAATTTTAGTATCCAACCTTGATTTCCTCCCCAATATTCTGTAAAAATGTACAGGCTGACTTAATTTTTTTGGGCTTGGTAGACGTGGTACGTCTGGCGCTCCCCCCGCCCCCGCCATACCCCCGCCCCCACCCCCCCCCCCATACATCTATGAACTAACCAACAATTTCTATTCAAGTTTGATCTCTCAATGTTAAACAATCAGCAAGTCCTCAAAACTGCCCTGTCGTACGAGATACCGTCACTCCAAATCATCTAGCTTAGGAAGTGAACAAACGCTTTTTTAGACGTTCTTTCCTTATAGACGTGGGCCAAAATGACCCTTAACTGGGGGCGTGTTGACACGACACGATGACGTTTTTTAAAACCTTTTTGGTTTAGCTCGCCCTGAAAAAATACCAGAGATATTTAGGCTTAGCGCACATGCCTGGCTAATTTCCAGGTGACTTCAATTCTGTGACGCACCAGCTTTAGCTCAGAAATAAAGCCTTTGGTGCCTAAATTGGGTTGAGCTGCGTCAAAGGCCGCGTGAAATGTTAATTAATCCAACGAAAGACGTCAGTATTCCTCATTAGAGGCCACCAAGCATTTGTTCGCGCGCTAAACCCTTACAACCTCTCAGCTACTGGCTTACGGGGTGTTTCAGATAGGACAAAGGACAGATTTCCTCTGACATCGAACTAGAAGCCACCGCCGCTGCAATGTTCAAAAGCCTTTGGCTAGTCTCCCTCTGTTTCAGCCTACTCAACCGTGTAAGTTGGAAATCACCATTGAATTCGAAAACCTACTACTGCTCACAGGGTATTGCATTTGAGGCTGGTGCAAGCAGGGATCGCCGCTCCCTCTTCATTCCCACGCATGAAATCAAGGGACCGGTAGACTTGGGCGGAGGAAATGATATTGGGTTGATTAGAGAGTGAAGGAGAATTGCAGGCGAAAGAATACTCACGGCCCTACATAACGCCTCGAATGATCGCTCAGCTGAAGGCCGCCATTCTCCGGCGAGCGGAGAAGCTGGACCCACATCGCAGTAGTGATCGCCCGGTTGTCTACGACCTGCCTCATTTCTACTGAAATGCTGCCATGCCTCAATTTTCTTTTGTATCGTGCGCACAATGACTCGAATGGGGTGCCAGCCATTCCATGCGTGTTGTTTTTGTGTCTGACATGAAACAATATTCATTTCGTGTGCTCATAGAGTTTTCCTTAAAAATTTTTTGCCAAATATTATGGGTGCATTTTTTTCCTTCGAGCACAACTGAAAGTCTTGGAACAATGGAGAAAGCATGCAGCTACTTCATGAGCACCCAGCGATTGCTTTGGAAGAGAAGAAGATCCTTCACAGACTCCTCCTTGAGCTTATTGCGGCAGTTGCTTACCACAGCGTCAGGAAGTGCGCAGTTGCAGTGGCAGTGAGTTGAAGAAGGTTGAATGCGTGCCAATAACTTGCCAACAGCATCCAAACCAACATTAATTTCCAGCTCAGTTTGAGTGTATTTGAATGAAAAAGCAGAAAGTATTGCGGCAATAAGAGGAAGGTATTCCATGACGGACAGGGTAAGGCACCATGAAAGGTGTGAAGAAGAAGGAAGAAAAGTCATGCATTCCATCGCAGTGACCTTGTATAAGAGCTACAACAACGGCTGGTGTGGTGAGAAAAATCTGGTCTTGGACACTGGAGCGAAGGACATTTCTATGAGTACACAAAAACAAAACGGATTGGGATTTATTTGTTTCGTGGTTATTGTGACACGAAACACAAAAAAACACGAAAAAACAACACAAAACGTGATTTTTTTGTTTTTTTTTGTGTTTTTGTTTTCCTGTCTTTTTTGTGTTTTGTGCGCACATCACTGATCATAGGCATGCTTGTTCATTTGCACATTTAGTCACTCACTTGCGCTCATTTAACTTATTGGTTACCAGCAACTAATTTTCAAAAATCTGCGCCACGCTTTGATTGGAAAACGAAGCCTCAAGGACACCGTTCTGGCGCAAGCAGACATAAAAATTTATTTATCCATTTTATTTAAGTTCATTCAATATTATCACGGAAAATAGTGATTAATGACTCTTAATAAGGTGTCATGCCTAATTCACCATTAAGATTGTCTTCAAATGTTAACGCATCCACGGGCCTAACCATTCATTTCAATCACATCGTGGCATCGCTTCGTACGGATCAGTGGGCTCCAAAGGCCTCAAACTAGAGTTCTTTTACATAAGTTACTGAGGATTTTTGCAAGCTAACCAAAAGTAACAAAAATGTCCTTTGTTCGCCCAACTTAGATGATTAGCCATGAATGCATCGGAAGTGGAGAAAAAATTGGCTAAATTTTGAAACATTCTCATAAACTTTTCAATTCTTTGACAAAGTTACAGTACCATGGTACTTAGGTTCATAAAATCGCATGAGGTATATAGATGCTCCACATTCACCCTCTGTAATAGAGCACAGTCCTTCTGTGCCATCGAAGGCATAGCCATCCACAGGTGCTCCAATGAAAAGTCGATGATCTCGATCTGCCGAATGTTTCTTGCCTTTTTAACATCAAGGTAAAATTCGAAATTTTTTAAGTAAGTAATGCAGTTAAGCTGTTTCAAAACAATAATTGTACTATATAAGATTGTGTATAGAGGGATAGAACAACGATTGGCAATTACAGGGTTATCTGCCAAACAGGAGTCGCACACTCTTCGGCTGTAAAAAGCTTTCTATTAGCTCTAATAATGTCATTGCAATGGGGGCATTAAATTTGGACTTTAATTAATATTTCCACAAAGATTGTAAAAAAAACTAATTTTCAGGGTCATAGCATGAAAAAGAAAACTGGAACCGAAAATTGCTGTCAGGGATTATCTGAAACCCCCTGAACCGAAGACAATTTACTATTGAGCATAGGTTAGTTATGAATAATGTGCAAGGTTCTTTTTATTCTGCTTTATTTTTGTTGTTTGTGTTTTATTTTTTATGGTTTTTTATTTAGCCTTAAATTTTCTCACATAAATAATGAATATTTGGAGCCAAAATAAACATAAGACAAATGAGCGATTCCTGTTAGGTGGATAACCCTGTAATACTGCAATTTACGGCCCTTTCAACTTTTTAAATAACTAAATATATAAGTGACAATAAATATCTTTTAAATTTGAAATAACTCGAATATGATTGATGATTTATTCGAGGATACTTTTTAGGCCTTGATGGACGGGGCGCAAAGAGGGGCAGAGTTCATTCTCACTGTTTTCCAGTGCAATGCGAACAGTGTCACGAACATATCGATAGCCAGCTGCCTGCGGCTCCTCCGACTTTGCCGTTAGCCAATGATCCACTCAAATCATAATTTCTATAAATCCCCCATTGAAGTAATGCCAAGAAGTAAATTCAGTTATAACTTGCTATTGCGATAGAAACGGTTAAAGAAACTCAAATTGTTCATAAGTTGTGTTTTGGTATCAGGCTATGTCCTAGTTTCTAGAAGGTTCCACTCTCCCAAAAAAACTAATATTTGTCCATATTTGTCCACCTTACCAATTTTTTTACAATTCACAAAAAAATCCTTCAGTGTTAAAGCTAAACTAATACCCCGTGGATTGTGCATAAAGACCACTAACAAAACACGCCGGATTGATCTTTGTAGTAGTTTTCCATGGTGGCAAAGCGTCCGTGCAGTGGGGCCTCCGGAGGCGTCAGCCATAAATGCACAAGCTCAGCTCCTTGCCTCTTCTTCAGGAGATCCCGTCCAGCTTTTCCAGGAGCAGACACTCCTTTATTTCTTTCTTGTACGCAAAGCCGGCGCCACCAACCTGCCTTTATGATTTTTTTTCAGAGCAACGTAACAGATTTTGAAGGTAAAATTCTCAAAACTTAAAATTTTCTAAGGCGTTTTTTTATAATGGGTTATTGCATTTTTGACTAAACAATGATGTATTCAAGTCTAAATGGTTCGTAGGCTGGTACATAGCTTTACTGAAAATGCAATTTATATCGCAGCATGTCAAGACTTTACCAAGGCTGAAAAGAAAAACAAAAAATCAGTCGTAACGATTTATTTGTGGTTATGTGAAAATCTGAGTGAAAACGTACTATCGATTGACTTACCTTAAGAGTATTCATAAAATCGTCATAGCAGTCTAAAGCAGTAGAAGTTGTAAGTGTCCCCATATAGGCAAACTATTTCCAGTAGTATTACCCACTTTCTTGGATCTTTCCCAATCTTTCCCGCAATCGGTCCAAACAATAGCTTCAGTCAAAGACCTATTAAGAGCCATTCATTATACATCTTTAGATAAATGACCAAGAGGGCTGGAAAAGTGAAGTTTTAGATTTCAGATTTTATCCATGGGTTCATATTTGATCTCAATGCCATTAGTGCCATTTAAAATTGGTGTCCAAGAATTGAGAATCAAGCAAAAACGTAAAATGTCTCAACATTGGCTCATTTAAAAATCCTGATCATGCTTCACATTTTGACTCATAAAACGATAAATGCCTTAAGTATTACGCAACAATGAAACCGCAACAAAATTTAGTAGCTTGTAAAGTTGCTATTTTAACTACAAAAAATATCTTTAATGTTGAAAAAGTGAACATGAGGCATGGCTTAGGTTTGAGAAAACGGTTTTTTCACTTAAGTCAACAAACTTTTTCAACATGAACAGGATTCTCATGAACTAAAATTTGTAAAATTTGGTGCGGTTCCAGTGCAGCAAACGGCATAGAGATCACAAAAACCTGGTTTATGTATCCGAGGCAAAAATCTGAAATCTAAAATTTTAGTTTTCCGGCAATTTGTAAAATAAAATGTATGGGTTTTCGAAATCCTAGGGCGCGACAGCGCCCTAGTTATGAATGGGTGATCGAGTTTTTTGGACTTTCATGTCACGAGTTTGAGCTCCTTGGGTATTGGTTAAAAGCTTAGGACATATATATATCAATCGAAAGCTCTAGTCGAGATCTCGATGGGAAAAATCGTGAAATTTTGATTTTGGCTTCGGTATTTCAAAAAATTTTCAAAAACCTGCACAAAAATGGCATAAAAAAGTGACATCTCCGAATCTTTAAGCGTTCTCATTTTGGAACAAAAGCGAAATTTAAAAATCTAAAGAATTACGTGTTTTAGCAAATTGTTCCAGCTATCCAATGGTGATATTTTTGTCATAGGTTTTTTGGAGAAATTTCCCAATCAATTCACGTTTGTGAAAGGCATTTTGCTCAATTTTGTCATCTACCCATCTCTTCGAACGTTTCAAATCAGTCAAACTGTGCAATTTAAGACGTCAAATTGAAACTTATGCTTTTAGGTTAGCTTATATGTCATAGGTTTGAACTCCATTGAATCGGCTCCATCTAAACCTGTGTATGGTACACATCACTTTTGAAGCCTTGTTCATGTGGCGAACTTCTTAGTCACATGGGAAATAAATATTCTTCCACATGACCAAGATGTAGACTAGACGAAAATGCTACAGCATGTTAAGCTTATGAATTTTCAAAAACCACTATACGTAACCGAACCTTAC
>JASANA010000669.1:0-12136 GCA_030248095.1 Ptycholaimellus sp. GST1_10
TACTTTTTTGGAAACTCCAATCGATGTTCTAAAAGAATTTATGCTAAACTGTGGCACATTAATAGGGCATTAACGTAAACCGAGAAGCTAACGGATGCAAAGCAACGGAATGTCGCTTCAGAATTTGGTCTCCTATTTGTTTTGATTTAGATTTAATTCGACTGTATCCCCTTTCGAGCTTTCCTTGCTTTTTATCCGTGCACTGACATTTTGTTGTCCTCGCCGCAGCGCCCAATCTGCGCCGCCTCAGTCTCACCAACGTCCCCGCCAAGGCCCTGGAGGAGATGCCCTGGCCGCCCAGCTCTCCCTGGACCCGCACTGCTTGCAAGGCTCCTGGCACTTCCTGTCCCGCCTCCTCCGCGCCACTCGACGCCCCTTGACGCCAGGAGGGAATGCCGCCCCTTGAACAGCTCCTTCCTCCCACCTCCAAGCACCTTGCCGCCTCCACCCACCGCTTTCAAACATCACTGCGTCTGGGAAAGCTTCCTGCATCATTGCACTCCGCCAAAGCAGGCAACCTTTAGTTCGCTGCCCGGAACCAGCAGGAAAGGCTGTTCCGTGTTTGCCAGTTTAGGCGGTGTGGATCCAGCATTCGCTTGGAGGCTTTCGAATTGTTGTAGCCGCCGGTGAAAAATCTCCCGATGTGGCAGATAATAATGAGTTAGCATTAGTAGAGAGATAATGGTGATGCATAAAAATGCAGCCTTTTTGTACAGTCTATCTGCAATCAAAGGCAACTAGCATTGAGTTGAGATACATGTATAGGTTAGGGTGAGTCAGGTTAGGTTGAAAAGAGGGGCTGGGCGCTGACGCTCGCTACGCCTCTTGGTTTCTTTGCGCGGTCGCAGGCCACCTGCCGCGAGCGTGCCTGGAATGGCGTTGGCGCACAAACTTAGCTTAGTGTAGGTGCATCCACTTACCGAGCTATGACCGCCTAATATCGAGTTGATAACTAGTTTTTAAGACAGCATTGTTGAAAGACTCAAGAGGTACCATTGCATTTTTGTGCAGTACAATGTCTTTTGTTTCGAGAGTCAGCTAAATAAATATAATCAATTTTATCAATAAACCAGTAAAACCACCTGGGAAAATGACAGTATTTGAATCATTATCGAGATGCTGCAAAAATTCGATTATGACGAGTATTGCTGCCTGTATCCATGTGAGCAAAATTAGTGAATGTGAGCAAAATTTAAAAAGCTCGATAATAGAGTAAATCTACATTTCATATGTAAGAAACTCTTTTTGAATTAATTTTAAGATGCAACAAATGTTTGAGATTGGCTTCCCGAGCCATATGAAAGGCATTGGTAGAGTGAGGGCGGAGGGGAACTGGTTTTCTGGCTCTTTTTCAATGGCACCTCAGCCACATTCACTTTTGCTCCTTTGCAGCCGCATAGTACGCTATGCCCCTACCGGTGTACGCTGTATGTACCACTCAATTGGTGAAAAACCGTTAGCCTACGAAAATCCTCTCAGGTTCTGATCAATGGGTTATGCCTCTTTGTCCATGTAATCAATCGTATCTCAATTTACAAACAAAATGAAAAGTACAGCTAGCCATTTAACCAAGCCTCATTGGCGTCGAAGTTGGAGCAACCTTATGGCCGAAGCTTCCACATCCTCTCTCGGCCAATCAAACCAACCTACATCTTCCCGAACTCAGACAGACGGTTGTCCGTCTTCAATCATTGGGCAGTCCAACCCATTTTGGCTGAAACTTCGCTTTTCAAGGCCCAGATTTAGGTGTATGGTTATCGCATCGTTGGCGAGGAGTTTTGCTTCTTCTAGCTCCGCTTTTCTTAGCCATCCTACCAGCCTACGTTGGCCCAGCCACAGGATACGATGAGGTAGCCAGTTGTGAAACCCTTGAAAGGAACGAAAAGGCCAGGGAAGCTGAAGGAGATGCGGTGCTTGTACGTGGTGCTGGTAATGGGGGTCTGGTGGAGTACGGAGGCGCTGCCTTTGGCTGTCACCGCCTTAGTGCCCGTGTTCGCCTTCCCTCTTCTCGGATCACTCCCCGTCCAGCAGGCGGACATCCAGTGCCCCTCCCTAGAGCCGATGGCTGACGCAGAGATGATGCTGGTAGGTGGGGCAGGCCTATCTGAAGGATACCAACTGGCTCTTCATCGGCAGTCTCATGCTAGCGCTGGCCGTGGAAGAGTCTGGCCTTCACCTCCGTCTGGCTCTTCGGGTCCTGATCCTCCTAGGACATCGGCCTAGAACGCTAGTTTTCATCTGGAAATCGACGGGGATAGAATGATCAAAGATTGCAGGCTTTTGGCCGGTTTTATGGCCGTCACTGCTTTTCTGTTTCACTTTTTTCGTGTTCTAGGGCCGCGTGAAAAAAGGGTTGAGATTGATAGGTCAATGTGGATGAGCAACACAGCGACAACGGCACTGTTAGTGCCCATTGCACTCGCCCTGCTTCAGCAACTCTTTCTCGCACAACGCCGCACCCAAACTCTGGGAACTGTTAGCAGAAGCCATTGAATCTATGACGCCTTTACAATTGGCCTCGTATTTGTTAGGAGCAAATGGAAGTATGGACGCTGGCCGAAAATTCATCTCAAATTGAGCTGCTCAGTCTGGCCAGTAAAGCCTCGAAAGAAACTGGGCATTTATAATTTCCTAAAGTAGGACAAATGACGCGAAGTGGAAGTATTGACAGGACAAGTGGAAGCCGTTATGGAATGCTGGAGGAGGAGATGACGCCAGGAGAGCGAGAACTGAGCAAGGCAGTTCTGCTGGGCATCTGCTACGCTGCCAACATCGGAGGCACCGGCAGCCTTACAGGAACCGGCCCCAACCTTGTCTTCGCCAGCACAATCTCTCAGTTAATTTTACCTTCCTGGATAGGAGCCAAAGCGCCTCTGTTAAAAGGATGGCAGAAGGGCAGCAGTCTCCAATATCCTTTGCATCTTGGCTGCCATTCGGCATCAGTGCAGTCATCTTGTGCCTATTATTCGCTTGGCTGCTCCTTCAACTCTGCTTTTTCGGACCTCGAGCAACATTCACAATTGATAAAATGGGCAAGCCATTTTTTGCTTTTTTCAATCGAGTAAACTCAACAATTATTCCTTACAGAGTCAAAAAACAGCGGAGAAGACGAAATGAATACTCTGCTGCGGCGACGCTATGAAAATTTAGGCAGGTTCAGCTTCGCTGAAGCTTTAGTTTTATTTCTCTGGCTTCTGCTCGTCTCTCTTTGGATCCTGCGCTCCCCCTCTGCTTCATTCGGCTGGCAGTTCCTCTTCAAAGACGGGTTTTTATTCTTTTTGACATTCAATCCAATTGGCAGTGCATTTCATTTAGGTTTGTGTCAGATGCGGTGCCAGCCATGGCTGTTTCTTTTCTGCTCTTCGCACTGCCGTCCTCCTTCCAACAGTGCGAGAAAAGTCTGCTGAGCTGGGAAATAATGCGGCAGCGCTTTCCCTGGTCCATCGTCCTCCTGCTAGGCGGCGGCTTTGCAATCGCGGAAGCCGTCAAGGTTGTCAACAAGCTGGTGATAAATTAAGCCAACTTAGATCCTTGTCACTTGAGGCATCGGGGCTCTCCAATCTACTGGCAGACAAACTAGCTCTAGCACTCAGCCCTCTGCCGCACTTCTGGCTGGCAGCCATCTTCACCATCGCCATCACTTTCATCACAGAGGCAACTGGGGCAGGGGGATGAGTCGAGAGAAAGGGCAGAGGAGGTTTCAGGTGAGCTCAAACACGGCTACAGCGAGCATATTCCTACCCGTCCTCGCAGAGCTGGGCAGAAGAAGCTGCGTGAACCCGCTCTACTACACCCTGCCCACAACACTGGCCTCATCGTTCGCCTTCATGCTTCCTGTGGCCACGCCGCCCAACGCTCTTGTGCATCAGGCAAAGACAAGCGGCAGAAATGCCAGTGAGCAGAGAGATGACGTTTCTAGAGCGGTGTGGTGTCGGTGGGGGACATGGCCAAGGTTGGCCTGGCCATGAACTGGCTGGGAATAGGAGCGAGTCTCTTGGTCACTTTTACGCTTGGTGATCTTATCTATAACCTGAAAGCCTACCCTTCCTGGCTTCAATCACCGGCTAATTGCTCTCGGCTAGACGAATTTGGCTAAAATTTTTTGATGGGAAATCTGTTGCTGGTGTAAGTGTTCCTTCCCGATAATGCGAGTTCGATAAAAGGAAACTTATTCTGCAAGAAAAAGAAAATGGAAAATTTTATACGCGCGCGCAGAGCATTCTCTGAAAGCGAAGTGAGAGGGGCAGAGAATGGGCAGAGGAGAAGGGGGAATGGAAAAAGGGGGAACTAATATGAGTGCAGACCACATGTGCGAAGGGAAGGAGGCAAGGGGTGGAGGGGGAAGCCCTCATACTCTTTCCCTCTTCCTCGCATTCACCCACCTTCCTCACCCCAACTCTCCTATCAACGCCCGCCTTATGTTCACCTGACTCTTTAATTCCTCACCAAGCCTAGCTTTGTCAGTTGTGTTTTCACTTAATTCGGAATGAACATATTGGCGTACCCACTGTTTTCCTCGCTCAAGATTTATAGCAGCTCTTTCTATAGATATTTTGCTTGGTGTTCAATTTACGAGATAACTTCTCCGATTACTGCATCCAAAAAGAATGACGTGGCGGCAGTAAATACTGACGTCATCCAGCCCATTTAGGCCTGATTGACTGCGGCTCTTGTTTTCAAACCAGCCAGGTGGCGAGATCCTGTTTTATCCGCAAAAACATCAATCGCTTGATCAACAAGCCCCTCTCTTCCAGAAGCGAACCAATGTCAACTCCGAAATACGAAGAGCCTCCGCCGCCCTACCCGGGCACCACCGATGCCACCGGCCAAGCCACCGCCGAGGCTGGACAACCGCCACCCTACCCAGGCACCAACAATCTGCCGCCCCCTCCCCCGCCAGCCCCCCACCCTTCCGGCCTCAACCCCAACCCCCTCGGCCCCCAGCCTACGCCCCCACACTTCGCCAACTCTGCCTACCCGCCCGCCCCCTCCGCCACCGTCACCGTCATCGCCCCCACCGTCGTCGGCAACTGCCCACAGTGCGGGGTACGCTCTTCTGGGCTTAGCAAGGAGAGGAGGAAGGGGACTGTAAAAATGAGGAGTTGCAGATGGGTAACATGGAGGAGACGCCGGACATCGCAGTGATCCTTTGTCTAGTCATCATGGCCTTCGCCTTCACGCCGCTCACCCTCTGCTGCATCCCCTGCGCCTTCTCACAGCGCTGCAACCGCTGCTCTTACTCCCCTTCCTAATCCTCCTCCCATCTCTCTTACTAGTCCATTCATATCAGGCCCACGTTCCTACTCACAAACGAAGCATTGATCCTGTGGATGACCAGTGCATTTCTCATGCCCAGCCCAAGATGTGAGTAGGGGCTCGGGCATTGTCCGCTATCCATTCCTTTGATCCATTGAAGCCTTTGTAATCATCCTTTCAGGATCCTTGGGTTATGTTTCCTTTCGCAGTTGTCAGTTTTCGGGGCGGCAGATTGTTCAAACACCTCTAACAACTAACAGCTTGATTGCTTTGCTGTCTACACCAACTACTTCCGGGCTTTGGAGTCAAATATTGTTCACAACATTTTGCCATGCCATTGTTAAGACCGCACTTTTCAATTATTCTTGACTGATAAAAACACAAATATGATGCACATAAAGAGAATGAAAGACACCTGCAGAAAACTTCATTAGGTTGAGAGAGAGAAGGATGAAATTGTGAGCACAAAAGCTCATTTCGCCTTCCCCTTGAACTTCTTAGCCGCTGGGCCCTTTTTGTTCTTTTTCTCCTCCTCCTTCTGTAAGCATGCTAAGATTTTCAGGCGGGAAGTTCCCTTGTCCATCCTAATCTAACGTCTTGTCTGACTCACATAATTAGTAAAGTAAGCCGAGCATAGGTGCGGGAAGAAAGAAGCAGAACCTTGCGCTTAGCGGAGGGATTGGCAGGGCTCATGGGTTTGATGGTGAAGAAGTTATCGATGCGTCCCTGTGTTCCCGTGTTCCGACTCTTCAGCAGCTTCTCTGCTCCCTTGCGAATGCGGTCTTCCCTGTATAATTACTCTCCCCTTCTTTTCACCATCCCATTAAAATGGCACAGCAAAAAACCGTACGCGAATCCCTTTTCCTTGCACATGTACTCTAGAAGGGCATCCATCTGAGGATCGCTCCATTTGATGTCCAGTTTCGAATCTTCCACTTCCACCTTCAATTATGCACCATGCATAACTCCAAAGACAAGAAAGCCCTCAATAAAGGACCTCTGGTTCGACGAAAAGCTTGCGCGCTTGCTGGAATGGCCAGTCTTCCGGGGGCGGGTACTTCTGCAATTCGTAGAGTGTTTACTGACTGCCCCAAAAGCCAATGAAAGTAAACGTCTTTGTCGAGATTATCTAGGATGGCCTCGATGTTGCGGTGCTTGCGAATGAGATCGATGGCCTTCTTAGGTCCGATGCCTTTGATGCTGCCGCAGTAGTCGCAGCCCAGCAGAATGCAGAGGTCCACAAACTGAACAATTCCCCAACTCCTCCTTCCCTCCTCTGCCATCACTTATCCAATTCAACCTCTTCCTGGCTGATGTCCAGTCCGCGAAGCACGGCGTCCAGATGGAACTCCTTGATCGGCATTTTCCTCAACACCGCCCAGTGCTTGGACAACAATTAGGAAAAAGAAACTGATGAACTTGGCGTCGGAGAAGGTGAGGTGTCTGAGGAGGATGGAGGAGCCGAAGGTGAGCGCGTCCATGTCCTCCGTGCCGGTGGCCCAGACCTTCCCCGCCTTCACCAGCGCCGCGCACTGGGCCTCCGCCTCGCAGGGCGCCACGATGTACGGAATTCCCATCATCTCCAGCAGCTTCTGGCACTCCGCATTGTGCTCCTTCGTCACCTACTATCGGCACCCTCTCAGCCAACGACCCTCTTAGACAACAGCAGAAGAATGCCTTGACAAGGCGGCGACTGAACTTGTCCACGGCGGCTTCGTCGCCGGCCTCCTTGGCCTTGGCCAACCCTGCCTCTGCCTCCTCGCGCTTCTCTGCTCGCTTCACCAGCTCACCGCCTAGGATTACAGCTTTCCCTGACTCAATGAAGGGGGAAGAGAGTGGGTGACCTTTCATGACGGGCGGCTTCCCGTCGAAGACGTAGAGGGGCTTGAGGCCGTTCTCTACCATGCGGATGGTGCGGTAGAAGATGCCCATGAGGTGGGAGGTCGTCTCCCCGGCATCGTTGGTCAGGTTGCTCCCGTCCTGACGCACTGCGATGAGGAACTGGTAGATGGACATCGAGGCATCGATGGCCACTTTTCGCCCTACATCCCCCAGCAACCGTACATTTCATGCCTCATGCAGAAATGGCAAGAAATGGCAGAAATAAACCGAAGTAGTTCTTGATCTCACTCTCTTTGATGGCCTGCGGAGCGACATCGGCGATCAGGCGAGACAGATCTTTTATTCCCATTTTAGGCGAATAGCACTCAAGATAGCTCCGCAAATGCCTGAGTGGCGGGAAAATTTAGCGGTCCTCACCTTGGCACACACTCTTCACTTGCGCACCATTCGCCTGATTCAGGGCCTCTTTACCCGCTCTTTCGATGTCATGTCACTGAGTCACATGGTCCCATAATCTACCGAAACAAGGTATTCTCGGCGGTTGCCAAGACGCGCGGCCTCACATCAAGACACCACCTAGATGAAAATGCATGCCAAAATTCAACAGATTTCAGTGAAAAACCACGAATTATGCATGTTCCGATTTTTGAAACATCAAGATTTTAGGTTGTTTGGCTATAAATCGAGAAATGCTAATTATTTCAAAAATTCCTTTTGCCTGCTTCAAGATATTACTTTCACGCACGTACCTACCAAAAATCAGCTATTTTCATAGAAAAACCATGGACTTATTCATGTTAAAATTTTTGAAACATTAAAATTTTGGGTTTTTGACTATAAATCAATAAATAATAAATATTTCGAAATTTCCTCTTGCCAGCTTCAATATATTGCTTATACAAACGTACCTGCCAAAATTCAGCCATTTTCATTGAAAAACCAGTGATTTATGAATTTTCGTATTTTGAAACATCAAAAAATTGAGTTTTGGCCGAAAATCAAAAAATTACGTCAAGCCCAAAAAATGGCCTGGAGATACCACCCAAGTGGACTTTCATGCAAAAAATCAGCCAATTTTGTTGAAAAACCGCGGAGTACGAGCCCCGGAAAGACATATATATATATATATGCGGACAGACGGACGCAAAAATGGGGTAACTGCTTAAGCTGGCCTTGGCCGCCCGCCGCTTCGGGCAGGGCGCCAGAGCTCCTCCGGCCTCCGGGCACGGGTGCTACGGCCCCTACGCTTCGCCTAGCATACTTCGTATGCTAGGCTACGCTCCGGGGCCTCCGCACCCATGCCCTCCGGCCTACGGAGCTCTGACTGCCCTGCCCTCCGCGGCAGGCGGCCTGCGGCCGCGCAAAAACATAAAAATCTTAGCGATGCCAAAAACAGAAGCTCAGAATGAGCAATAGCGGCAGGAGGAGAATGCAGGGGCAGGGCGGAACTGGAGCATAGGCAGACTGGGCGTTCACCGCCCAACCAAAGGAGAGCAGGCAGGCAGGCCAGGCCATTCTACGCCACGGCCAAACTCATGGTCTCGTGGCCCCTTCTACTCCTCCTCGCCGGCTCAGCTTTCGGCCTTGCTCCTCTCTAGTTCAACCTCTCATTACTTTTCATTTAGAAAGAGGATGTATGCTTGAGCTATGCGGAGAACCAGGCTCTTCTGAGCAACTGCGGCCGCTGCCCCGGCCAATGCAGCCAGCCGCCCTGGGACCTCACCATTTCAGTGCAAGGCAATCCCCTTTGAGCCAGTTGAAAATAGGAGCCAACTGATTGGTGTGGGAGGTGTGGAGGGCGACTGTCGCGGGACACTGATCAGCAGTCGACACGTGGTCACCAATGCTCGCTGCCTCCTGGACCTGGCCCGCGGGGACTTTGAGGCGGACTGCGGAACACTGTAATGCCCCTCTTGATGTACCCTGAAGAGATTGGTGGTGTTTGAGGGAGCGATGGGAGCTGCTGGCCAGGTACCAGCTGCCACTGCGCCGGCTGCGAGTGGAGACGAGGGATGGGAAAAGGGTGCGCGTCTCCGCCTCCGCACTCGCCGACCACTTCTGCTCCGGCAGGCACAAAGGGGACGTCTCTGCAGGTCTCGTTTTTACTGATTGCCATTTGTGAAGTTGGTAGGCGAAATTGGGAGTTCATTTTCAGACGAACTAGCGCTTCTGAACCTGGCCAAAGGGGTGCCGTTTGAGCCGGTGTGCGTGTCCATGAACGCACAGAAAGAGCTGCGACATGCTATTTGCACCGTAAGCTACATTTCTGTCTTATGCTCTCCTGTCGTTTTTTTGGCGTCAACAATAGAACGATTGTTACAAAACGAAACCTACGAAATGAATTGAAATTTGAAAATAATCAACTCTTTCTAGTGTTAGCAAGTCCAATTTGAAGACATTGCACATATTAAGAATGAAATGAAAGCAAGAATATGAGTTGCAGACAGAAAATGGAGGCTTGGGAACTGGCCTGGTGAAAAGGGCGGGAGAGCGCAGCGAGCTTGTCGGCATCGCTGGGGTCGGCCTCCAATGCGCCAGTCTTCCACAACTCACCAAGGCCACCTTTCACGCTGCTCTTCTTGACATCAACTGGCTCTGCCGCCACATTAGCCTCTGCTGCATCCCCTGCGCCTTCTCACAGCGCTGCAACCGCTGTCTCTCTCCCTCCTAATCCTCCTCCCATCTCTCTTACTAGTCCATTCATATCAGGCCCACGTTCCTACTTCACAAACGAAGCATTGATCCTGTGGATGACCAGTGCATTTCTCATGCCCAGCCCAAGATGTGAGTAGGGGCTCGGGCATTGTCCGCTATCCATTCCTTTGATCCATTGAAGCCTTTGTAATCATCCTTTCAGGATCCTTGGGTTATGTTTCCTTTCGCAGTTGTCAGTTTTCGGGGCGGCAGATTGTTCAAACGGCTCTAACAACTAACAGCTTGATTGCTTTGCTGTCTACACCAACTACTTCCGGGCTTTAGAGTTGGATTTTGTTCACAACATTTTGCCATGCCATTGTTAAGACCGCACTTTTCAATTGCTATTGACTGATAAAAACACAAATATGATGCACATTAAAGAGAATGAAAGACACCTGCAGAAAACTTCATTAGGTTGAGAGAGGAGGATGAAGTCTGGGCGCCCGAAAGCTTAGTTCGCCTTCCCCTTGAACTTCTTAGCCGCTGGGCCCTTTTTGTTCTTTTTCTCCTCCTCCTTCTGTAAGCATGCTAAGATTTTCGGGGCGGGGGAAGTTCCCTTGTCCATCCTTGATCTAACGTCTTGTCTGACTCACATAATTAGTAAAGTAAGCCGAGCATAGGTGCAGGAAGAAAGAAGCAGAACCTTGCGCTTAGCGGAGGGATTGGCAGGGCTCATGGGTTTGATGGTGAAGAAGTTATCGAATAGTCCCTGTGTTCCCGTGTTCCGACTCTTCAGCAGCTTCTCTGCTCCCTTGCCGAATACAGGTCTTCCCCTGTATAATTACTCTCCCCTTCTTTTCACCATCCCATTTTAAAATGGCACAGCGAAAGACCGTTACACGAATCCCTTTTCCTTTGCACATGTACTCTAGAAGGGCATCCATTTGAGGATCGCTCCATTTGATGTCCAGTTTCGAATCTTCCACTTCCACCTTCAATTATGCACCATGCATAACTCCAAAGACAAGAAAGCCCTCAATAAAGGACCTCTAAAACGAGAAAGCTTGCACGCTGGAATGGCCAGTCTTAAGGAGCAGGTACTGTTAATCATAAGTGTTTTCTGACTGCCCCAAAAGCCAATGAAAGTAAACGTCTTTGTCGAGATTATACTCAGGATGGCCTCGATGTTGCCGGTGCTTGCAATGAGATCGATAGCCTTTCGGTCCAATGCCTTTAATGCTGCCGCAGTAGTCGCAGCCCAGCAGAATAGAGGTTCCACAAACTGAACAATTCCCCCAATTCCTCCTTCCCTCCTCTGCCATCACTTATCCAATTCAACCTCTTCCTGGCTGATGTCCAGTCCGCGAAGCGCGGGCGTCCAGATCGAACTCCTTGATCGGCATTTTCCTCAACACCGGCCAGTGCTTGGACAGCGATTCGGAGAGGAACTGATGAACTTGGCGTCGGGAGAAGGTGAGGTGTCTGAGGAGGATGGAGGAGCCGAAGAGAGGTGAGGACTCACCCGTCATGCTCCTCCGTGCGAGATGGCCCAGACCTTCCCGCCTTCACCAGCGCCGCGCACTGGGCCTCCGCCTGCGCAGGGCGCCGATGTACGGAATTCCCATCATCTCCAGCAGTTTCTGGCACTCCGCATTGTGCTCCTTCGTCACTGTAGTCGCTCTCTCTCTGACTCTTCCTCGTCTTCTTCGTAATCCTCATCTGCTCCAGCTAGGTATTCATCGTCAGAGTAGCTCGCATCTTCATCATAGTCTTCTTCTGCAGCTGATAGACTATCATCACTGTAGTCGCTATCTCCTGACTCTTTTTTTCTTCGTAATCCTCCTCTGCTCCAGCTAAGTCTTTTTCCTCGTCAGAATAGCTGGCATCTTCATCGTAGTCTTCTTCTGCTCCTGCTACGACACTTTTTAATCTAAGTCACTATCTCCTGACTGTTCCTCGTCTTCTTCGTAATCCTGCTCTGCTCCAGCTAGGCCTTCTTCTTCATAATCACTGGCATCTTCATCGTAATCTTCTTCTGCACCTGCCAGACTTTCCTCACTGTATTTCAATGTTCTTCGTATGTTCTTTGGTCTTTGTGTAACGGGCACTTTTTCTGACTTTTCACCATCGAGGTCCTTTTTTCCACTTAGTTTTCTAGAGATGGCGATTCTCTGTTTGCTTTTTTCTTTAGTGACATTTTTTCTTAATTGATTTGATGACTTCGGCCCTCGGCGGCGCTTTTTTACTGGTCTTTGTGCCTGGCCCGGCTTTTTCGGTGGTTCTTCTTCTGGCTCTCTTACCTCTTCTTGGCCGTCAGTGGCGGAAACTTGGGAAGGCAGCGAAGTGGCTGAATCGGTTGAGACTTTTCGGACTGGAGGCGTTGTTGGTGGTGTGATGGGTG
>JASANA010000671.1:0-10838 GCA_030248095.1 Ptycholaimellus sp. GST1_10
GAAGAAAACAGGGCCTTCCTCCAACGACTATTTTGCCAGAACACTTGATGTTTTAAGCAAATTCCCGTGCTCAGATCCTTGCAGATATTTCAAATTCGCGTTCTACGCCCTCGATTTACCCAAAAATGTCTTTAATTTCCCTGCAGCTACTGAATTGGGCCTGCGCCAAATGTCTGTGGGACGGACAAGGCCCAGCTTTTATATTATGGACTAGGTTGGGAGAGGCCTGCGGCGCACATCATAAATTTCGCTTTTTGATTTTTGTATTTTTGTTGATTTATAGTTCAAAATCATTTAAAATTGCCGTATTGAATTTTCTGGTTCTATTTTGATATCATGTTTAATTTTTTTAAATTTTTTATCATGCTAAATTTCCATTGCTTAATTCTTCTTTTTGCAAATTAATATTTTCACGTTCCCTGAATATTATTCATTTTGAACTTGTATTCTTTCTTAATAATCTTCTATGCTATTTTATTTCATGTCTGTTATTAATTGTTCTAAATTTAATCTCTTTTATTTTTATTTCCACTATAAGTTAGATCAAAGTTTGGGCGATGTTTGCTCTTTGTTGAGCTAATTAGTTTTTCTTTTTATTCAAATTTATTTCAAAAGGAATTCAAATTTGCAACTGAGAAATTGTTCAAATGTTTGTTTAGTTTTCACTTTT
Source organism: Ptycholaimellus sp. GST1_10 (assembly GCA_030248095.1). NCBI lineage: Eukaryota > Metazoa > Nematoda > Chromadorea > Chromadorida > Chromadoridae > Ptycholaimellus > Ptycholaimellus sp. GST1_10. The sequence continues at coordinate 671 of JASANA010000671.1, forward strand.
ATTGTTTTCCTTTCCCTTCGATTCATATATTCTAACTATCTTTTGTTGCAATTTTCTATTTCTTGCGAAGCATTTTAATTTTATCTATTTTTGGTTTTATGCCCTTGCCGTATATTGATATTTTTTTGCACTTTTTAACGATTCTTTAATTTACATTTTAATTCAAAGTCAAAGTCAACGTATTAGTATATTTTGAGCTATACCATTTGACATTTTATTTCACTTTCTTCAATTCCACTTCATTCAATGGATTTATTTAATGCAAACACCAAGGAGATCTTGGCTAAAGGGACTTAGATAAGTGCATGATGGCGATACCTTTTGGTTTAGGCTGCATGTGTCTCACTACAGGGGTGCTCAGCTTTTTTCATGCAGTAGCCTCTTTTTTGGTCTACCAACTGTTTTTGCAACTCCCACCCAGCAGCCAAAATTTAAAAGCCACCAAATGAACGTAACTTGCCAACAGAAAGCTAAATCTCAATTAATTTTAACATTTCCAACGCCATTTTTCAGGTCAAATAAATATCTACTGAATGCAAAAAAATTAAGACAAACTTCAAATCCAATTTGCATTTGGGCTGCATGGGTCCCGCTACATGGGTGCTCAGCTCTTTTCATGCATCAGCCTCTTTTTTGGTCTTTTGACTCTTTTGAAAACCCACCCCACCCAGTGACCAAATTACAGTCACACCAATGAATGCAACAGCAAACACCTGGCTGTCCTCGAGGGACTTCAAAGATTAGGCACCCAACCCGAGTGGGGCTAGGTTGCCAAAGTGGGGCAGTAATAAGGTCACTTGCATGAGAACTTGTTTATTGGGTGCAATATCACCCAATTGGATACCTGCACAAATCTGCGCAGATCCAAAACATTGGAAAAACTCACATTTTTGATGTTTTGAGCACATTCCCGTGCTCAGATCCTTGCAGATTATTTCGAAATCGCGTTCTACGCCCTCGATTTACCCAAAAATGTCTTTACTTTCCCTGCACCTGTTGAATTGGGCCTGCACATCATAATTTTTGGTAATTTCTTAATTTGCTTTGGGTTATTTCTTATTTGCATTTATGTATTTTTCAGAAATTTCGAGTGGTTTTCTGGTTTTTACCTGCTTGCCTTTATTGTTGGCTGTCTTCACTCATTTATTAAAAGCTCACTAATACTTCAAATTTTATGATCATTTTAAATTTCCATTGGATTCCTAATATTCGTTTTTACATATTTGCATTCTATTTTTCATGAAATTTTTGCATATTTAACTATTCTGCACATTGTGCTGAAAATCAATTTATTTGATTGTTTTTTTTACAAAAAAATTGAATTTTTTAAACATTTATAAATCTCTTGTCTAAAGTTATCATTGATTAAAAATTGAAATTTTGAATCATCTGGCAAGGGAACAAACTGAGCTTCCTTTGTTCAAACACAGAACTAAAACTCTTTGTTTCTTTGGTAACACTTCCATGCATGCAATTTGTGGTTTTATAACAGCTGGCTACATATTAAGGACAACTTTTGTTTGCATTCATGGATGCTTTTTTTCAAATTGCAATTTATTTTATTTCGTAAGACTAATTATGCATTGGATTTCATGTTCAGTGTTATTTAAACCATGCAATAACTTCAGTACTCTCAAAATCAACGCAAACTGTTTTGCTTTGTTTTGAAATCCATTGAGATATTGAAGACTTGAGTAAGCCGCCAGAAACGTCCATAATCTCGAATTTTTATAGCTCACATTAATTTTATTAATTTCAACGCCAATTGAAGGCAAATTAAAACCATATTCAAAGCCAATTTAGAATTTGGGCTGCATGGGTCCCGCTACACGGGTGCTCAGCTTTTTTCATGCATCAGCCTCTTTTTTGGTCTTTTGACTCTTTTGAAAACCCACCCCACCCAGTGACCAAATTACAGCCACACCAAATGAATGCAACAGCAAACACCTGGCTGTCCTCGAGGGACTTCAAAGATTAGGCACCCAACCCGAGTGGGGTTAGGTTGCCAAAGTGGGGCCGCAATAAGGCCTCCTGCATGAGAACTTCTTTATTGAGTGCAATATCGCCCAATGGGGTAGCTGCACAAAACTGTGCAGATGTAAAACATTGAAAAAACTCGCATTTTTGATGTTTTGAGCACATTCCCGTGCTCAGATCCTTGCAGATATTTCAAATTCGCGTTCTACACCCTCGATTTACCCAAAAATCTTCTTATTTCCCATGCAGCTACTGAATTGGGCCTGCGCCAAATGTCTGGTGGACAGACAAGGCCTAGCTTGCATATACTGGATATATGAGGACAAAAGTTGAGTAACCTCTATAGACCGCGGAGCGGCCCTTCTGGCCGCTCCGCGGTCAAAAACTTCTTTTAATAAAAATAACAAAACAAGTTTCAGTAATGAAAAGTACAATGTAAATTTATTGGCAAATAAACAAATTTTAAGAAATTTTCTTGGCTTATACTCAGGGCAATCGATTTTCGGGAGAAAAGAGCTTTACATTAGGCCTGCCGATAGTACATGTTATTTTCTCAAATTTAAATGCACAAAAATTAAAACGACTATCTGAGATGGTTTTGAACCTCCTCCTTTCATCCATCGATCCAATCGCTTACACCACTACACCACAGGTGCATATGGGTACAAAATTTAACTGAACAGTTATGAATAAATAAATACTTGAGTCCCACGGACCCGAGAAGGAGGGGGTGGGGGAAGAAATGAATACCTACTATCGTCCATTGAGCAGATGCGGAGGAGTAGGAGGAGGAGGAGTTCGGACAAACGAACGGTTTTTTACATTTTTCATGCCAAAATAAAAAGTTTTGTGCAAAAGTCAAAAGATAAACTATAGTTAAATCGATGTTGCTCATTCCAATGCAAAAAGAATCAGAACGATTGGAGTTTTCTGTGACGAGCAGCAGCCTTATCAAAATTAAGATCTAGCAATAACCCCGAAAACATACACCTGGGTCGAAAAGAGCGGCTGGGTGCTGACACTCCGCTGACGCTCCGTTCGCGCCAGCCCAATAATAAAAAGTATGATGAGCATAATTTTTGGGAGAAAAAATAATTTTGGCTTGCCGATAATACCAGATATTTCTTCCACTTTTGATATAGTGTAAAAAGTATATATTTAAAAGACCAAAAATTTGCCATAGGCAAGATTCGAACCTAGGCCTCACTAGTTACGGGTCAATCCACCAAACCACTTGGCCACAAAGGCTCTGTATAAGCTCAGTCAAATTAGGGTTTAATAATTGTACATCCAATCCCTTAACCTAGCCGAATGTACCCTTTACTGATGGCCGATTGAATACCTACTATCCTTTTTTGGGTAGAAAAGTTGAAAAATTGGGTATGCTGTAAAAGGCTCAATTCTCAACGGATTTGGACAAACTTTTTTTTTCCTGAAGGGTAATAAAATTCTAAGAATATCTGGAGGGGTGGAACTGGTCCCGGAGCATTTGAAATATTACTTTTTTGGGTAGAAAGATTGAAAAATGGGGTATGTTGAGAAATGGTGAATTCTCAACGGATTTGGACAAACTTTTTTTTCCTGAAAGCTTATATAACGATTCCAAATCTGTGCTTACTTTTGAATTCGGTGGAGAAACCACAGACTTACCCTTTTGAGTGACACTCATTGAAGATTATAATAAAAATGAAATAATCAATGGATATATATCTGATTTGCGGTCACCATTGCGCTGTGCGAAATTCTTGATTATTCTGCTGCTATAGCATTATGAGTGCGCCTCCAAGAAAAATGCTCAAAAACTTTAAAGAACAGCAATGTCACAGTCTGTAATATTAGCCGGAATTCAAAAAGTTGAAAACAAGCTGAAATAAGCATGAAGTACTTGACTAAGTTGGTTGTAGATCAAATGCTCAATGAAAACTAGACCTATTTCCATCTTTTTCATTCTGTCCCTGTGCACAGACACCCCCCACCCTGTCTGTGGTTGTCCCACGAAATGAGGGGATATCCCATGGGATTTAAGTAATATTAGGAGTGGAGGGTGTCTGTGGCGTGGGACAGGGGACAGAGAACAATAAGTAATATTAGGAGTGGACCCACCAAATCCTGCCCCCTGGGGATGGGACAATCCCAAGGGGATCCCATGGGATTTAAGAGACAGTTTGCGAGATGATTGAGAGGCCTTGTAGAAGGGGTATTCCACTTCCCAAAAATCGAAGGTTCGAGTTGGGAATCGTGATTAGGCCATGGTTTTAGTCCATTTAGTTGTGATCTCAGCCCAACAAACCCTGGTCCAAAATATCGCTTGATTGCTGAGAAATGGCCATTTTTCTAACACCTACTTTTTTGACCTCTGGATGACGAAAGAATCGATTTTTGGCCAATTTCATGAAAGATTTTTTGACCAACACAAGACTATTATATATCAATCGAACCGCAAAACTATAACAAATTTCATGGTGACATTGATTTGTGCCAAAAGAAAAAATTTTTTAATTGATTTTTCAAAAAACCAGTTTTCGCTATTTGCAAATTTTGGCAGTAAAAAACTGATTTCTCAAAATTATCAAAAACTTCAAGGCTAAGTCCTAGCCTATCTTTTTTTTCACATTTTTGCCGTCATTTTGGTATATATTAAGTTGAAAATGGCGATGGCAGAGTCGGAAAATTTTTTGATTGAAAATTGCCAGTCCGATTTTTGCCCTATGCTATAACATAGGCAAAAATCGGCCAAAAAAAATTTGTTCTCAAAATTTGATTTTTTTGGCATTAAATGTTCCGTTGGGACCCCATCCACCCCGCTGCATCATTTGTTTCACCACAATTAGTCTCAATCTGCTCAGACAGAAATGTCCTTTTTCCTATGTTATAGCATAGGCAATGTTAAAGCATAGGAAAAAGGACATTTCTGTCTGAGCAGATTGAGACTAATTGTGGTGAAACAAATGATGCAGCGGGGTGGATGGGGTCCCAACGGAACATTTAATGCCAAAAAAATCAAATTTTGAGAACAAATTTTTTTGGCCGATTTTTGCCTATGTTATAGCATAGGGCAAAAATCGGACTGGCAATTTTCAATCAAAAAATTTTCCGACTCTGCCATCGCCATTTTCAACTTAATATATACCAAAATGACGGCAAAAATGTGAAAAAAAGATAGGCTAGGACTTAGCCTTGAATTTTTTGATAATTTTGAGAAATCAGTTTTTTACTGCCAAAATTTGCAAATAGCGAAAACTGGTTTTTTGAAAAATCAATTAAAAAATTTTTTCTTTTGGCACAAATCAATGTCACCATGAAATTTGTTATAGTTTTGCGGTTCGATTGATATATAATAGTCTTGTGTTGGTCAAAAAATCTTTCATGAAATTGGCCAAAAATCGATTCTTTCGTCATCCAGAGGTCAAAAAAGTAAGTGTTAGAAAAATGGCCATTTCTCAGCAATCAAGCGATATTTTGGACCAGGGTTTGTTGGGCTGAGATCACAACTAAATGGACTAAAACCATGGCCTAATCACGATTCCCAACTCGAACCTTCGATTTTTGTGAAGTGGAATACCCCCTCTGGATCCTCTCACAAACCGCCTCTTAAGTATTATTAGGAGTGGGTCCAATTTTGATTGTCCTGTCCCATGGGATTAGTAATATTAGGACAGCCCTCAGGTCTTGGAGCATATGAAACATTACTTTTTTGGGTAGACAGGTTGAAAAATTGGGTATGCTGTAAAAGGCTCAATTCTCAACGGATTTGGACAAACTTTTTTTTCCCTGAAAGGTAATAAAATTCTAAGAATATCTGGAGGGGTGGAACTGGCACCGGAGCATTTGAAACATTACTTTTTTGGGTAGAAACATTGAAAAATGGGGTATGTTGAGAAATGGCGAATTCTCAACGGATTTGGACAAACTTTTTTTTGCTGAAAGGTAATAACATTTTAGGAAGATCTGGAGGGGTGGAACTGGTCACAAAGCATTTAAAACATTACTTTTCTGGGTAGAAAGTTGGAAAATTGCAATAAATGCGGTTTTTGCACTGTAGTACCTGCAGTCTTGAGAAATGCACAGAAGAGTTGATTTTTTTGTTCACTAGTCTTATATGTCGATTCTAAATCTGTGCTTACTTTTGAAATTGGTTGAGAAACCACAGACTTGATTTTTGAGTTAAAAAGTATCATATATAGGATGCGCTCCGCGGTCACCTATTGCGCTTTGTGCCATATACTTGTTTGATAAAAGCGCAATTCAATGCAACAACTTGTTTTAGGCCATCCCCCTCACCTTGTTTTCGGAATCAGCGCGTTGAAAACAATCTCACCTGTTTTGGCGATGTTGGCTCATCAATCACCAGAACCATACGCATTGGAGCGCTGCGACCAGAGCACTTTGCAGCTATTTTGATTTGGGCACACATTTTGAATGTCATTGCTTTTCATTTCTAGTTGTTACTGTTTTGAGACTTCGATTGCAGAACTACAAAATGGTTTGCGGTATTTCATGTTTTGAGCTGAGTTTATTTGTTTTCTGAGCTGAGTCGGATTTCTGCTGGAAAAGTTACATTTGGCTTGTCGATTGCATGAGTCATGTAATTAAGAGAATAATTCCTCAATCAGTCCTCAAACAGAAGTGTTTCGCGAATAACGAAGCACAATGGTTGGACCAACGATGTTGTCATTGTCATTGGCACTGGCTGGGGGCCGATTCTGCACCTCCAAGATGTGTCTAGAGGCTGCTGCTCAAATGAAGGCTATGCGAAACACGTACTCTAGCTTCACACCCGCTTCGAGAAGAAGTTGGACGGAGCTCTGTTGCCTCCAGAAGCGTGGATCCCTGCAAGAACTTCTACGATTACGCATGCGGCAACTGGGAGAGCGTCCTGCCCTGGCCCGAGTCCGAGTCCTCCTGGGGCCTCCTCTACGACATTCGTCTACGCAATGATCAGCTCATCAAAGGTCACCGCTCCTCCTCCACTCCCACTTGTCCTCATCTTCCATTTGCACCATTGCCAGAATTGCTGGAAGGAGCTGCAGGCGATCTTGGCTCAACGTCTGTGAGGAAACTGCTGACAGCATACGCCACATGCGTGGACAAAGGTCGCTCACAATTCTTCCTCTTCTCTACAAAGGTGGCTCCAAGATGGGCGGTGGCAGAGCGACGAAAGCTGGAAGGCCGCTCAGCTCTGAAAGACTTGCTGGAGAGCTGGCGCTTGGCGGCGGAGGGCGGAGGAGGCCTGGAGGAGTTTCTGGGCGGAATGTGGGCAGAGGCTGGCTTCTCCCAGGCCCTACTCAGCGCCTCTGCCGTGGGTATGCCCGACAACGCCTCCATCTACGCCCTTTTTGTGCCCCCAGCCCCCAACGGCAGCCAGCAGAGAGGACTCCTCTGCCTGCAGATAACGCAAGGAAAGCTGGGAATGGGCGACCGGACTCTACCTCAATGATACTGTCCACGGAGAGAGGGTGCCACCGTTTTGAGAGAGGCGGCTTCACATCCTCATCGTCTCCGCCTTGGCTCAGGTGGAGGCCTACCGTCGCTTCATGCTGGAGTCAGCGGAGTTGCTGGGAGCCGACGAGAACGCAAGTGAGAGAGTGGATCAGATATTCGGTTTCGAACGTCAACTGGCAAAGGTGCTGACAATGGGGGGGGGGGGAGGGGCGAGAAATGAGAGGTGAGGCGGAGGAGTTGGAGATCTCGATGCCAGTGGAGGATCTGCGCGATGTGAGGAAGACGAGCAATCCCAGGACGCTGAGTCAAGTGGGCGCAATGCTTCCATCGGTCCTAGCTGCTTCCATCGTCCATCGAATGCTTCCATTCAGCCTCAGCATTCCTTTGCAGTTCAATCTAACGCGATTTCTGAACAAGGCCATCGTGGAGCCTGAACTGAGAGCGGGCTTTTGGTCCTGAGACCGTGGTCATAGTTAAGGCACTGCCGTATGTGGAAAAGCTTGGCCAACTCCTGCAAAAAACGCCTGTCGAGTAAACCACACTCTATTTTTTTATTCTATTTATACTCTGAGCACTGATCTGCTAAGAACCGTGGTCAACTTCCTTCTCTGGTCCTACATCTTCCATGTTCGTGAGCATGTTGAGGAGAAGATGGATGCGGCTGCTTTGGTTCTCCTTTGGCAAGGCTAGGAAGATGTGGGGGTGGGCTGGAAAGGGCGGTGAAGTGCAGGAGTTGGCGAAGGCAGCGAAGGGAGTGCAAGAGCTGAAGCCGCTCTGGCGCCGTTGCCAGCGATTCCTGCTCTTTGCACTGAAGCACCCCATGAGTCCTGCTTGACACTGCTTGAGGGAGTCTCTTCCGAAGGAGTCTCTTCAGGCGCCCTCTTCATCAGCCGCCACTTCAGCCCAGCGGCGAAGACGGAGGCGGCGGGGATGGTGGCCCGGATTCAGAAGGCATTCGCCGCCCTCGCCAGCCTCAATGACTGGATGGACCAGCCTACCAAAGACTTTGCCCTTCACAAGGCTTCCTCTACTCTTACTTTACTACCCCCCACCAGCTCCAAGAGTTGGTTGTTGGCTGCAGCTGTTGAAGCAGAGTGTGAATATCGGCTACGACGAGCGAGTGAGGGACGTAGTTTGGCCGGACCAATATCACTCCAGCGTCCACCCAGCCTTCCAGCCCTCTTTTTGCCTATCAATCATTCTCTTCCAGTTGGAAGTGGACGCGGAGACGCCCTGGCTTCTAGCTCATCAGCGAATGAAGGCCTTTGAATTGAGACAGGAGGTTCTGCTGAAGGCCGTCTCCATTCGATCCGAGGAAGATCGTCGTCGCGAGATGCTGGTTAGCTCACAAATAGAGTAGCACAATACAGTCAAATAAACGAGACAAAGTGGTTACCGATGAAAACAAACTTTTGAGCACTCCGCTGCATACTTGAACGCTTTCCACAAAGGGACCTTCAATGCGGTCATCTTCCCCGCTTCTATCCTACAGCCACCGCTCTACCACAGTACCTATCCCAGGTTCACCTCCTTCAACTCAATTCACCTCTCCCATTTTTATCAGCTCAGGTTCATCAACTATGCCCGGATCGGCTTCATGATCGCTCATGAAATTACGCATGGCTTCGACGACCAAGGCTTCCTTCCTCCTTTTAGCTCTTCCTCCAACTCTCAATCCCAGAAGTTCAGGTCGGCGATACGACGAAGGCGGGAACCTTCGAGATTGGTGGTCCAATGCCTCCAACGCCAACTTCCTGCAACAGCATGCCCCTCCTATCTTTCTTTCTCCACATTCAGGCCAAGGCAAGGGACTGATAATAGGAGCGAATGCGTGGTGGAGCAGTACGGGGACTACGAGTTGGAGTCCATCGGCATGAATGCAAGCTGCTATTGCGTTGAGTCGGGCAGCTATTGAGTTGAGCTATTTGTGCAGATCAACGGGCGGCTCACACTGGGCGAGAATATAGCCGACATGGGTGCCATGCAGCAAATCTTTGCAGTAACCATGAGGCCATTTCCGAGCTGGGAGCAGGAAGACGTTGACAGGCGTACAGTGAGGTGGTGGAGGAAAGTGGAGACTCCCGCCTCCCGGGCTTCCAGGATCTCAGCCAGCTCCAGCTTCTCTTTCTCGCCTATGCTCAGGTGAGCTTCCATTTCTTCTTGCTCACTCTTCCACTGCTGCTCATGCCTCCACTTGGTGAAGATGGAGCGACGAGCGACATCCTATTTGAGGTAATTGGTGAGTTGATGTTAATGGAGGAGTGGATGGATTGAGATGTGGTGCGGTGGTGCGCGTGCATCGGAGGCCCGGCGTCGGATAGTGTCCTCGGTGCACAGTCCGTTCCGCTTCCGAGCTCTGGGTCCTCTGGCCAGCCTGCCAGCCTTTGCCGACGCTTGGCAATGCCCGCCTCAAGCCCCCATGCGCCCGCCCAAACGCTGTCGTGTCTGGTGATCTCTCACTCTCCCACTTCACTTGGGCCATTTGGACCATTTGTGACACTGCCTTGCCAGAGCTCTGGGTCCTCTGGCCAGCCTGCCAGCCTTTGCCGACGCTTGGCAATGCCCGCCTCAAGCCCCCATGCGCCCGCCCAAACGCTGTCGTGTCTGGTGATCTCTCACTCTCCCACTTCACTTGGGCCATTTGGACCATTTGTGACACTGCCTTGCCAGAGCTCTGGGTCCTCTGGCCAGCCTGCCAGCCTTTGCCGACGCTTGGCAATGCCCGCCTCAAGCCCCCATGCGCCCGCCC
>JASANA010000673.1:0-13823 GCA_030248095.1 Ptycholaimellus sp. GST1_10
GCATGGCCACGATGGCGAGGTTGCAGTGGATCTTGTTGGTGGCAAACTTGGCGATGACATTCTTGTAGAGGTCATTGACGTCGCGGACATTGCGGGCATACTTGATGATGCGGGGAATGGCGGGGATGGGCCAGCCCATGCTGGTGGCAGTCTTGTGCAGCTGCTGGCAGAAGTTGACGAGGGCCTGCTGGTTGCACTCTGGGTTGGCCACGGCAAAGATGGAGTACTCCTTAAAGTCGGTCGGGGGGTTCAGCAGCTGCTTTCTGCCTGTCTGCCAGGCCCCGTCACGAGGCGTCACATAGGAGGATCACTTAGCCCGTTTTGGCTTAGTTTTTAGGACTGATAGTGACTTATGCTCGTATGGGTGTAAGAAGAAGGAAAGAGGCAGAAAAACCTGAAGGCAGGGAAGATGTGGGTACTTAAGCTTGCCGTACTTGTTGTCAAAGTACTGGAAGATGCTCATCTTCTGCGTCCCCTGCTCTGTCTCCAGATCGAAGGTGATCTCGCATGCCGGCTTCTCCGACATCCCCACCACCTCAATCCCTTTCCATCGCCATTTCAGACAGAAAGAGGAGAAGAAGGGGGAGGAACCTTGAAGGTTTTCTTGGTGCGGGTGTAGAGGGTGCGGATGCGGAGGCCTTTGCCCTTGATGGCACTGTTGGCGGCGCGGATGATGGTGGCATCAAGGATGGAGTCAGGGTTGAGTGCCTGAGCACTGAAGCTTCCTCCACAACTGCCGCCAATGCCTCCGCCGCGTCCTCCAGCTTGCAGTCCGCCGCGTCTGCCGCCACGTCCTCCACAGAAGCCACTGCCCCCACTGCCGCCGCCACCACCAAGGACCTCCTCAAGGAAGACAAGGAAGGGCACGTCCTTCTTGTAGAAAGCGGCATGAGCAATGTCCACGTTAAGGAGGGCCTTGTTGGAGGCGCAGAGGAGGGCAGAGGTCTGGAACCCCATCCACATCTCGATCCTGTGGCCCAGGTCCAGCGCCTTTTCACCAAGTGGGAAGACACTGTTCTGGTGCGGGTAGAAGTGCTTTGCCATCTCCATCTCTGTGCAGGACAGCTGCTGTCTGCAATGCAAAGATTCAATGCACTTCACTTAGGAGCTAAGGCACCTACGCTTTGCCTAGCATGCTTTGCATGCTAGGCTACGCTCCGGGGCCTCCACACCCATGCCCTACGGCCTACAGAACTCTGACTTGTGGTAGGCGACCTGCGACTGCGCAAAAATAGGGTTTTAAAATTGTCCACGTATTGTGTTTCTTAGCTTAGATATGCTGATATTGTTGGTCTTTTGGTTTTTATATGGGGAATTTCTAAGTTCTCAAATCCAAAATTGAATTTTTTTTTAAAATTATGGTAGCTGTTTTAAAGTTTGATAGGATACATCCAAAAATGTTCCAATTACAAAAGCAGCTCAAATCTTAATCCAAGCTTTCGGTTCTTGGGATGGCGGATGCCAATGTGGTAGCAGGCAACGATGAGCTGGTTGCTGGCGAAGGTGATGGGGAAGCAGTTGGCGATGAGCAGAATGGGATGCCCCGCACGGCCCATGCTGGGACGGGCCGCAAGAGCGCTCTGCAACCAATGGGGTGTGATTGAGTAGGCTGGGGGAGGGAGGAGAAGGGATGAACAAGGGAGAGCTTGTCCAGCTCCTTGAGCATGGCATCGCTGGCTCCATCGCGGGCTTGACGACGCTCTTCTCCCACACCGACGCTGGTCACCATATTGTCCGAGGTGCCACCTCACACGCCCTCATTTCTCACTCTCATTTCATCATCGCATCCTTGGTAAATCCTCAAAGACAGTGGCTGTTTCTCTTATTCGAGCATCTATCATCTGTTAGAACTTCATTTGTGCTGCCTGGACATCAATGACCAAGTCTAAATCAGCTACTGCTGTGGTGACTAGAAATAAGGATAGAATTAGGAGGGAGCTAACCGGTGGCTTGATCTAGGATGGGGGGAGCCATGGCTATGCTGCCTTCTTTCTCTTTACCTGGCTTCAACGATGCTGGCCTGACTTGAGCACTGCAAGGTTCTGCGATTCAATTGTGCCTCTGCTGCCCTTGCTCCCACCTTTTATCTAACTCTCCTCATTCCCTGTAGGCTGCCGACAGCGCCCCCTGGGCAGCGCTGGAATCAGCAACAGTCACCTGCCCCTCACTGCCCCCGCAACATGCCCCCCAGGGACCCTCTGTGGGAAGGGGGAAGGGATACATGTTGGTTGATGCCTCCCGACTCTAGTTCCCTTGCTATACGCAGCCTGCTAGCTCCAAGGTTAGATTTTGGCCCAGTCGAATTTACATCCATGCAAGTGGACATGAGCGGGAAAGAATAGATTGACTGCAACTGTCAGTTGTGGCCTGTTGCTCTCTCAAATAAATGAGGCCAATATTTAGCTGATAAGCAATCAAATGAGCCTTGAATGCAGGGCCAGAGAGCCTTGTCGAGAACCAAGAAGCTGCTAATAGCAAGGAGGGAAAGAAAAGAAATTGGCAGCTAGGTCTTCTTGCCTCGGTTGAAGCACGCTTGGGCCTTCTTGACATAGATTTTACCACGCAAATCATGCCAGGCTTCAATTGTGTCACACTTGCACGTTTCCGCCAGCACCTCCACATCGTGTGTCACTATGTTGCACCTAAACCAGAACGGATGAGCCCACGGACCCAAGCATCAGACAAATAACAAACTCCTTGCATTTGAAGGAAGGATATTCTGGGCAATTGAGGTGAGTGAGCACATGTAGGTGAAATACATGTATGAGGCGTTGTTGAGGATATTGCAACTCCTCCTTGGTGAATTTGCATTGGCAAACTTGACATTTCTTATGCACTACAAAAGCAACACCTTCAGCAATGGCCCCAAAACTCAGATAAGGGAAGATAACAAGAGCGACTAATGTGATAAGCAGCCTTGTGCAAGACAAGTGATGCTGTTGACATCTTCCCATTAAGACCATACCATGGCTCATCCTCCTTGCCCTCCTCCTCCGCTTTCTTAAACTCCTCCTCTCCCTGGAGGACCGATTGAAATGAAATCGTAGAAACAGCATGGGAACACAACAAACCACTGGATGGGGAGGCAAGGACGGAGCAGGAGAGGAACGATCCTCCATCTCTGAGCCGTCCTCCTCTTGTGATGCAGGGACAGCAACTGGCAGCGGCAGTGGAGGAGACACATCATGGGCGGAAATGCAGTAGTTTTTTAGAGAAGAGGTGTATGCGGTCATCACAGTTCAGGTCGCAAATTAGGTGCACGTCCATTTTTTTTTCTTTTTAACATGGCATTCAGAATAAACACTGCCACCTTCTCATTCCTGGAGCGATTCATTTCCTTCTTGATCCATTTGTGTTGCTTGGAAAATTCGGAACGGAGTGGGTTTCTTCTTGAACACCTCTGGCATGGTTAAGAGAAGATTTTGATATGAGGAGAATTCTTAAGAAAACTCAACATTCAAGAGCTGATTACAGATAAGGTAAGTAAACATGTGGCTAGAGGGCGGCAGATAGGGGGTTGATCAGCTTGTGTGGACATGATTTTGGAGAATTGATTGGGGAGAGAGTGGAGGGCTCTGTCACTACAAGGCAATGTCATCAACGATTTTGTTTTACCCTTTTTCTCCTATCAATTTCTTCGCTCCATTTGCATCATTCATTCATTACACCCATTACCTGTTTTTGCTGATAGAATCATGAAGCTATGATATTTATTGCACAAGAAATAAAGGCAAAAAGGGACAATAGCAAGGAAAAGAAAAAGTAGTAAAAGTAGGCCTTATACGTTTTTAATGCTGTAACTGCAAATGCTAACATTAACAGTGAACGTGGAGCCCGCTATACCCATTGCCAAGCATAACCTTAGACGCTTAGCCTCATCCAAGCCAATATATGACTTTTTTTAATAAATTAAGAATAGAGTTGAAAAGGGAGGCTTGAAGAGTGAGTGTAATACCAATTGTTTAAGTAGGGTATTACCTCTGTCACTTGTCTCTGAATGTATGCATCCATTAATTGTAGCCTGCAAAAATCGATGATAGTTGGGAACCCGTTGAGAAATCAAGCAGGGTTGGGAGCGCACTGCCCTTGAGGGGACTCTGAAACTCTGGCCCCGTCAGGTCACACCAAGACTGTTAAAGACGTGGCGAGTCTCCAGTAGACGCCCAGACTGAATACCATGACCAAGTTAAAGACATACACCCTGGAAAGATCCGATCTGGGCCTCTCTCAACAGCACGCCCTCCCCACCACTTCCTGGTCAGCGTGGGCCTCTTCTTAACAGCATCGCCTTCTCCCCCGCCCACTATCCTTCAAGGCATTAGTGGAGACGCCCATACTGATAGTAGCTGGGCATGTGGCTGGACCAAGCTTTAACAGAACCGAACCGACGCCACGGCAAGGCCAACCCAAACAAACCTCACTCCCACGCTCCTACAGAACCATCCTGCTGCTGTGTGACTTGGAAAGACTAAATATTACGCTCAGTTCTCTAGTCGTGCAATTTCCATGTTAGCCTTGCCAGGTTTCTCTTAGCTTTCCGTTGCATCAAGAATTGTGAAGTCAGCTTTGCTTTGCTTCCTTCGCCTTTGCTTCTCTGCCTTCTCCTACCAAGGCACATTACACTCAACCGCCCCAACCATTGCACGCGGGGCTTCAAATTCACCCAAAAGCAAGTGCAGTTGTCAAGTTGTCATCAGGCAGCAGGTGCAGTTTGTTCTGAAAATGTTGTTTGGAAATGGGTTGTAGGATGAGGCATAATTGTTGGGAGCATCGTTTTTGCTGGCAAGGTCATTTTGCATATGTCATGCTGTCTTCACTCAGCATCCTCATACCTGGTCTTATCCTTTGCAAATCGTTCTGGGTGCATTCTCCCTCTTTAAGCCATGGATGTGCAATGGTGGCTTGTGTTGGCAGCTTACTTTGTGAAACTGATTTACCTTTTGCGGCAGATAACTGATCATGTAAGAGGTCAGGAGGGCTATGGAGGTCTTCCATAGCCTCACTCTGTCAACCTACGTCCCATACTCTTTTCCTTCTTTCACAATTTTATTTCTCCCTACACCTTGCTTCTCCTGCTCCCTCTCACCTCTCCAACGCTTTCTCGCTTCCTCATTCCTCTCCTCCTCCCATCCAAAGCATTTTCCTCTTATTCTTGTTTGCTGGCTCACACATGCTTGCTCGTATGTTCATCGTTTATCAGGTTCGAAAGTATTCTTGCCTTTGAAACTATTTTGAGTAAATAAGTAGAAATTTGTCTAGAATAATTTATGGTTAAGAGGTTCATGAGTAATTGAGGGAGTAGGTAGGTGTTGGGTGTGGTCAAATAATTGTGTTGGAGTAGATAACAATGGAGTCATTCGCATCATCCCTCCATCCATCCCTCCATCCCTCCCACCCTCCCTCCTTTTGATGCGGTTCTCTTTTCAGCAGCATGAGGACATCAAGGGACTCGTTGAGGGCCTCTACGGGAACCTGTGCGACCTGAACCTGATGCTCAGTGCTTGAAGCTGACTGGGCAATGTTAGCAAGGAAAGTGTGGCAAATAGAGGAAATGGGTGACGCCATGTTAGTCCAGCGCTCCTACACACTGCAAGCTTCCAGCTCCTTCCACAACTTTCCTTAGCTCCCATCTCTCCAGCCCCATCACCATCAGATTTGACATGGCCGACTATGAGTTCCCCCTGCCGCCCTTTGGTGCACCACTTCTGTATGAGAATTACGCCAATCTCAAAGTCCCCTCCTTGCTTCCTTTCCATTTTTTCTCCTCAAACCAGAAGAGCATTGCAGTTGGAGCTGGAGAAGCTCAAGAAGCGTGTGCTTGCCATCGAGGCCTGCTATGATAAGATGGTCACCCACATGCGACGCCATCTGAAGGCCTACAATGCCTATGAGCGCGTCTTCAGCAACTTTGGCAATGCGGAGAAGTTCAAGGCCGAGAGTTAGCACCTCCTTGCCCCCATTTTCAGGCAATCAACATAAACGCATTTGTAGCTGAGGCGTTCCGGGTGAAAGGAGGCAGTGGTGGGGTGGATTGAAGGCATGTGCAAGGGCCTCAAGGAGGGGATCTTCAACCCCCACCTCTTCATCCTCTGCAATCCGGACAAGGAGTGGCCAAGCAGCCGCGTGATTGGCGTCAGCACAGGCAAGGTTCTTTCATTTACCCCCTCTCTTCTACCTCCCCCAGGAGTGTATGCTGTAGCTGCTGTGGAAGTGTCTTACAGACACCGTGTAAGGCATCTGGGGCTGGCAGGACGTGTTCAAGCGCGGAATGAATGCCTTCTACAAGGCCTTCCTGGCCGCACCCACTGAGGCCGCCGCCGACTGGGCAGTTTAGCCCTAGTCCCTTCCCGCCATCGGCCCATGTACATAGTCCCAAACTGACCCTTCTTTTTGACTAATGTCTCATATGGTCACAATTTCCTTCTAGTTTTCACAAACCCTTGCATCCTATGGCCCCTTTTTGCCTTCATTTCTTGTGCGATAAAACAAGCATATTTTAATCATTTTCTCAGCAAAATCAAAACCGAATCGGAAGCAATTGGAAAAAACCAAAGAAGGAAGCAATTGGAGTGATGAAATGGAAACGAGAAAAGCAATATAACCAAATCGTTGCAAGCGAATCTGGAGAAGAAGATAACAATGCTTACTTATGGAGGCAAAGAATTGCCTGTTGCATAAATTATGCATAATTGTGTCATCAGTGAAACATCAGATTGTTCTTTGGTTCTTTGCCGTTTGCTTCTTGTCTGTCAATTAATTTTTTATGTTGTTGGCCTTATTTTAAATCACAAAAGGACAGAATTATCCCTGTCATAATGTTACAAAGTGGAGAAATTCTTCTTTGCATCTTCCTTTTCCGAAAAGCTGAAGGGTCCCCTGAAGGGAGTCTAAAAAGTATCCGTCTTTGGGCTAAAAACTTTTGTGGAAAAGGAACAATACGGGAAATTCTACAAGGAACTCAATGTCCGAGTCTGAGTCCTGTGCGTTGGCGGCGGGCTCTTTGGAGTTGGACGTAAGGACTTGCAATCCCTTGTCTTGTTCCTTTCCCTCGCGGCTAGGCTGCGTAGTTTTCAGCTTGAAGCCATATTGTGTTGTGAAAACAAGGAATGGAAAGAATACGGAATAACCTCTGATAGGACTCAATTGGGTCTCCAGAAAGTGAACTTGTCTGAGACGACGGTGTAGGTGTTCTCAAGCGAGGACTTGGACTGATGCTGTGGTTCTTGCTTCTCTTCCATGCTCATACTGAAGCTTACTTCTTGCTTGTGTCTCAACTGAAACACAAAAGTATCAACTAAAAAACTACCTCTTTTATTGCATGAAAACCGTGGGCCTTGCTGGATGCGTACCGCCTCTTCTTCTGCCCTTCGCTGCTCTGCTTCGTCTCCCTCGAAGGCATCCTGTTGCTTGTCGGGTGATAGAGACCCTGCCCTTGGTCCTGGAGGTTGACCTGCCTCGTCTCCTGGCAATGGCTCCACCTCTTCCTCGGAGTCGGACAGGTTGTCTCGCTCCATCCTTTGGCATTGCCGTCGATTGTAGGGAGCTGTGTCTTCTCGGACTGACTGTGCCCTTCTTCTGAAGTTTGGTGTCCTTCCCGACACTCTTCCTTGCCTTCAGGTCCTTCTTGGACCTCTACAGGACCTTCCTGGTCCTTCCTTTTGCTTGGTATGTGATTACCAAGCACTGCAAGGCTCTTCACTGGCCTTGCTCTCCTCCACTGCTTCTGAGCTTGCTGATAGCCTTTCTTTGGCCTGCATCTTGCTGAGCCAATGTCTAACCTGGTTGTTGAGTGCGCAGTGGATGCTGGAGTTTTGTCTGAGCTTAGACCAACCACTCTCTGCTACCATGTACTGATCAGATGGTTGACTGCTTGGAGGCTGGACTTCACCTGGATGGTCACTTCTTAGCAATCCCAGAGTTATTGCTCTGCCTCACAATCTCCCACTGCAGTAACTTACACTGACTTCTATGCTGCTACCTGTATGACTGCACTGCACTCCTTGCAGTGTGGGGTACCTGTTGCAATGCCTGACAATGGCCCTGTGTGGTGGATTATGTTGGTCAAGAGGCAGAGGTAGGATTTATCCCAGCAACACTGGCACTTACACACTAACACACTGGTGATAGAGATGGAGATGAGCTGGGCAGGCTCACAAGCCACAGAAGTCACAATGGTCACAGTGACACACAGTGGAGGATGATGGTCCTATTCTGGAGTTCTCCTTCTGAAGCTCTGGCCCAGACTGAGGAACTGAGCTTTTGGAGCTCCTTATATAGGCCAAAAAGGGGGAAATGGGGCAAGGGGGTATTTGGTCACCAGGGCTTCACCCTTTCTCAGGCTGTTTTTCAGGTCTGAACAAATAGAACTGGGGCCCAGGCCAAAGGTTTCTTTGAGTACTCAAAATGTGTTATTGACTAGGTTGGGAAGGTAGATCACCAAGAGAGCCAATCTGGTTTGTTTGAGTACCAGATCTCAACCCTTTTCCATCATCATTATGCATTCTCAACCCAGGCAGCCAAGTCCTCAAGTGTCCAGTACCATTTCAGGTCTGATCTGGTGGAGGAAGGGAACAGTGCTTGCCTCTGGGGTTGGAGAGCTGATGAGGACAATGGGCAAGGCCACTCAAATGGTCATCAACTCAACAGGTCAGCTATTGGTCATCAATTCTATTGGAGGTGGATATAATTGTAACATGAACGGCATGGGTAAGGAGGTTGGCCTTACTACTCAGGTTGGTGATGGGGCTGGAGAGATGGGAGCTAAGGAAAGTTGGAAGGAGATGGAAGCTTGCAGTGTGTAGGAGCGCTGGACTAACATGGCGTCGCCCATTTCCTCTATTTGCCGCCCTTTCCTTGCTAACATTGCCTAGTCAGCTTCAAGCACTGAGCATCAGGTTCAGGTCACACAGGTTCCCGTAGAGGCCCTCAACAGTCCTTGATGTCCTCATGCTGCTGAAAGAACCGCATCAAAAGGAGGGAGGGTGGGAGGGATGGAGGGATGGATGGAGGGATGGTGGGAATGACTCCATTGTTATCTACTCCAACACAATTATTTGACCACACCCAACACCTACCTACTCCCTCAATTACTCATGAACCTCTTAGCCATAAATTATTATAGACAAATTTCTACTTATTTACTCAAAATAGTTTCAAAGGCAAGAATACTTTCGAACCTGATAAACGATGAACAGATGAGCAAGCATGTGCGAGCCAGCAAACAGAGAATAAGAGGAAAATGCTTTGGATGGGAGGAGGAGGAATGAGGAAACAAAGAAAAGCATTGGAGAGGTGAGAGGGAGCAGGAGAAGCAAGGTGTAGGGAGAAGTAAAATTGTGAAAAAAGGAAAAGAGTATGGGAAGTAGGTTGACAGAGTGAGGCTATGGAAGACCTCCATGGCCCTCCTGACCTCTTACATGATCAGTTATCTGCCACAAAAATGTAAATCAGTTTCACAAAGTAAGCTGCCAACACAAGCCACCATTGCACATCCATGGCTTAAAGAGGGAGAATGCACCCAGAACGATTTGCAAAGGATAAGACCAGGTATGAGGATGCTGATTGAAGACAGCATGACAGATGCAAAATGACCTTGCCAGCAAAACCAATGCTCCCAACAATTGTGCCTCATCCTACAACCCATTTCCAAACAACATTTTCAGAACAAAATGGCACCTGCTGCCAGATGACAACTTGACAACTGCACTTGCTTTTGGGTGAATTTGAAGCCCCGCGTGCAATGGTTGGGGCGGTTCAGTGTAATGTGCCTTGGTAGGAGAAGGCAGAGAAGCAAAGGCGAAGGAAGCAAAGCAAAGCTTGACTTCACAATTCTTGAAATGCAACGGAAAGCAAGAGAAACCTGGTTAGGCTTACATGGATGTCAACTTGCTAACGCAGAACCACAATAGACGGGGTTCGAAGAGGCGTGTAGAGAGATGGTTCAGTCTGCCGGCGTGCCGCAGAGTCGGTTCAAGTGTGGGAAGTCAGACGGGTCCAGCCACGCCCGGTACTGAGCACCCCACCCACTCCGGCCAAAGGTAGTGGGCGGGGGAGAAGGCGATGCTTGAGAGAGGCCCCTCAGGATCTTTCCAGGGTGTAGCTCTGTTAAAGCTTGGTCATGGCTATATCAGTCTGGGCGTCTACTGATGAGACTTGCCTATGTCTTTAACAGTCTGGCGTATTACTTGGAGGGCCAGAGTTTCAGAGTCCCCTCAAGGGCAGTGCGTCCCCAACCCTGCTTGATTTCTCAACGGGTTCCCAACTATCATCGATTTTTGCAGGCTACAATAATTAATGGATGCATACATTCAGAGACAAGTGACAGAGGTAATACCCTACTTTAAACAATACGTATCACACTCACTCTTCAAGCCTCTCCTTTCAACTCTATTCTTAATTTATTAAAAAAAGTCATATATTGGCTTGGATGAGGCTAAGTGTCTAAGATTATGCGTGGCAATGGGTATAGCGGGTTCCACGTTACCACTGTTAATGTTAGCATTGCAGTTACAGCATTAAAAACGTATAAGGCCTACTTTTACTACTTTTTCTTTTTCCTTGCTATTGTCCCTTTTTGCCTTTATTTCTTGTGAAAATAAATATCATAGCTTTATGATTCTATCAGCAAAAACAGGTAATGGGTGTAATGAATGAATGATGCAAATGGAGTGAAGAAATTGATAGGAGAAAAAGGGTAAAACAAAATAGTTGATGACATTGCCTTGTAGTGACAGAACCCTCCACTCTCTCCCCAATCAATTCTCCAAAATCATGTCCACACAAGCTGATCAACCCCCTATCTGCCGCCCTCTAGCCACATGTTTACTTACCTTATCTGTAATCAGCTCTTGAATGTTGAGTTTTCTTAAGAATTCTCCTCATATCAAAATCTTCTCTTAACCATGCCAGAGGTGTTCAAGAAGAAACCCACTCCGTTCCGACTTTTCCAAGCAACAAAAATGGATCAAGAAGGAAATGAATCACTCCAGGAATGAGAAGGCGGCAGTGCTTAATCTGAATGCAAAGTTAAAAAGAAAAAAAATGGACGTGCACCTAATTTGCAACCTGAACTGTACTGTCCGCATACACCTATTCTCTAAGAAAAACTACTGCATTTCCGCCCCTCATGTGTCTCCTCCACTTCCGCTGCCAGTTGCTGTCCCAGCACCACAAGAGGAGGACGGCTCCAAGATGGAGGATCGTTCCTCGCCTGCTCTGTCCTTGCCTCCTCATCCAGTGGTTTGATGTATTCCCTTGCTGTTTCTATGATTCCAGTTCAATTGGTCCTCAAGGGAGAGGAGGAGCTTAAAGAAGTGGAGAAGGAGGGCGAGGAGGATGCGCCATGGTATGTGCTTGATGGGAAGTTGTCAACAGCGGCAATTGTCTTGCGCAAGGCTGCTTATCACATTAGTCGCTCTTGTTATCTTCCCTTATCCGATTTATGGGGCCATTGCTGAAGGTGTTGCTTTTGTAGTGCGTAAGGGATGTCAAGTTTGCCCACGCAAATTCACCAAGGAGGAGTTGCAATATCCTCAAGAACGCCTCATACATGTATTTCACCTACATGTGCTCACTCACCTCAATCGCCCTGAATATCCTTCCTTCAAATGCAAGGAGTTTGTTATTTGTCTGATGCTTGGGTCCGTGGGCTCATCTGTTCTGGTTTTAGGTGCAACATAGTGACACACGATGTGGAGGTGCTGGCAGAAACATGCAAGTGTGACACAATTGAAGCCTGGCGTGATTTGCGCGGTAAAATCTACGTCAAGAAGGCCCAAGAATGCTTCAACCGCCAAGCTAAGAAGACCTAGCCGCCAATTTCTTTTTCTTTCCCTCCTTGCTATTAGAAGACCTAGTCTCGCCAAGTCTCTGCCTCTTCAAGGCACATAAGATTCATTATCTCCCTAATAATTGAAACATTTATCTGACAGCACAAAAAGCCAAAAATGCCACAATTGACAGTTGCAGTCAATCTATTCTTTCCCGCTCATGTCCACTTGCATGGCTGTAAATTCGACTGGGCCAAAATCTAACCTCGGAGCTAGCAGGCTGTGTATAGCAAGGGAACTAGAGTCGGGAGGCATCAACCATACCTGCATCCCTTCCGGGGCAGGAGGGGCAGGTGACTGTGCTATTCCAGCGCTGCCCAGGGGCGCGCAGCAGCCACAGGAACAAGAAAAAAAGCGAGGCACAGAGGGCACGGGGGCAGCGCGGGGGCAGGAGGCAACCCCCCCCCTTCCCACAGAGGGTCCCTGGGGGGGGCGTGGGGGGGGGAGGGGGGGGCGAGGGGCCCTCTCCCGATCCCTGCCCACCCGAGGGTGCCGGCCGCCAGCAACGAGGGAGGGGGGGGAGTTAGGAAAAGGTTGGGGGCAGGGCGAGGGAGGCACAGGAAAAAAAAGAAGGAGGGGGAAAATTGAATCGCAGAACCTTGCAGTGCTCAAGTCAGGCCAGCGTCGTTGAAGCCAAGTAAAGAGAAAGAAGGCAGCATAGCCATGGCTCTGCCCATCCTAGATCAAGCCACCGGTTAGCTCCCTCCTAATTCTCTCCTTCTTTCTAGTCAGTAGCCACAATATGACACAGTAATAGTGGGCGATGGTGATGAAAAATAGACAGCAGTAGATGATTTAGACTTGGTCATCGATGTCCAGGCAGCACAAATGAAGTTCTAACAGACAATAGATGCTTGAATAAGGGAAACAGCCACTGTCTTGGAGGATTGGCCAAGGATGCGATGATGAAATGAGAGTGAGAAATGAGGGCGTTTGAGGTGGCAACTTGGACAAGATGGTGACCAGCGTTGGTGTGGGAAAAGAGCATCATCGCACCCGCAATGGAGCCAGCGATGCCATGCTCAAGGAGCTGGACAAGCTCTCCCTTGTTCATCCCCTCTCCTCCCTCCCCCAGCTTACTCAATCACACCCCATTGGTTGCAGAGCACTCTTGCAGCCCGTCCCAGCATGGGCCGTGCGGGGCATCCCATCCCGCTCATCGCCCACTACTTCCCCATCACATTTGCCAGCAACCAGCTTGTCATTGCCTGCTACCATTGACATCTGCCATCCCAAGAACCAAAAGCTCAGCCAGTAATACTCTCTTATCCTCCACCCCATCCCATCCTGAGGGCTAACTTGCACTGGTTTTTCAGGGACGAAGGGCGCCAAATCTTCTGGAAGGCGGTGAAGGAGAACCTGGGCCCTGGCAAGCTCATCGAGAGTCCCTACAAGCTCGCCTACGATGGCAAGCACATCGCATACGCAGTGGACACCCTCCGCTTCCCCGACGGCACAGACTCCAGTTTCCTCTTTCTCTTCCCTCTCCTATCTATTCCCTCTTTCATCCTCTTTACTCCTCAGAAGCGGAATGATCTTGTAGGTGTCCTGGACGTGAAGGTGCCACTGGAGCAAGACACGAGGGCTGAGATGGACTGCAAGGTGGAGTTCAACCTCGTCAGCAACCAGGTTCTCTCCTAACCGCCTTCTTCTCCTCCGTTTCCTCTTGGGATGTCCGAGGAGTGCAGGTGAACCTGACATACCTGAAGTGCAGCCGAGTGTCCTCGGAAAGCGGGAAGCTCAGCACGGGATCCATTCAAGCCATTGACATCATTTTCCGGTTTCAAACCTCTTCTCATTCCTTTCATATTGACTCTTGTGCAGAAAGTTCTAGATCACTGTAGAGCAAGATAGGATTGTGGGATAGGATTAAGATTTGAGTTGCTTTTGTAATTTGAAAATTTTGGATGGATCCTCTCGAACTTTTAAAACAGCTACCAAAATTTTAAAAAAAAAATCAATTTCGGATTTGAGAACTTTATAAATTCCCCATAT
>JASANA010000675.1:0-13477 GCA_030248095.1 Ptycholaimellus sp. GST1_10
GATGATGGGGAGCTCCTTGAAGCTTTCTGGCGGCTTCTCGACGCTTCGCACTCCTCCTGCCGCCGCTGATGGAGGAGGGAGAGGAATAGAAAAGGATAGGAACTTTCTCCTTGTTGCGACGTAGATAAGGAAGGCCGTGGCCCTGTACGTCGTCCGGGCTGGGGATGATGGGGAGCTCCTTGAAGCTTTCTGGCGGCTCTGACGCTTCGCACTCCTCCTGCCGCCGCTGATGGAGGAGGGAGAGGAATAGAAAAGGATAGGAACTTTCTCCTTGTTGCGACGTAGATAAGGCAGGCCGTGGCCCTGTACGTCGTCCGGGCTGGGGATGATG
Source organism: Ptycholaimellus sp. GST1_10 (assembly GCA_030248095.1). Taxonomy (NCBI): domain Eukaryota; kingdom Metazoa; phylum Nematoda; class Chromadorea; order Chromadorida; family Chromadoridae; genus Ptycholaimellus; species Ptycholaimellus sp. GST1_10. The sequence continues at coordinate 332 of JASANA010000675.1, forward strand.
GGGAGCTCCTTGAAGCTTTCTGGCGGCTCTGACGCTTCGCACTCCTCCTGCCGCCGCTGATGGAGGAGGGAGAGGAATAGAAAAGGATAGGAACTTTCTCCTTGTTGCGACGTAGATAAGGCAGGCCGTGGCCCTGTACGTCGTCCGGGCTGGGGATGATGGGGAGCTCCTTGAAGCTTTCTGGCGGCTCTGATGCTTTGCACTCCTCCTGCCGCCGCTGATGGAGGAGGGAGAGGAATAGAAAAGGATAGGAACTTTCTCCTTGTTGCGACGTAGATAAGGCAGGCCGTGGCCCTGTACGTTGCCTCCGGGTTGGGGTTGTTGGGTACCTCCTTGTTCCCTTCTGCCCTCTCTCTTGTTCGCACTCCTCCTGCCGCCGCTGATGGAGGAGGGAGAGGAATAGAAAAGGATAGGAACTTTCTCCTTGTTGCGACGTAGATAAGACAGGCCGTGGCCCTGTACGTTCCCGTCCGGGCTGGGGATGATGGGGAGCTCCTTGAAGCTTTCTGGCGGCTCTGACGCTTCGCACTCCTCCTGCCGCCGCTGATGGAGGAGGGAAGGAGAAAGGATAAGGGAACTTTCTCCTTGTTGCGACGTAGATAAGGCAGGCCGTGGCCCTGTACGTCGTCCGGGCTGGGGATGACGGGGAGCTCCTTGAAGCTTTCTGGCTGCTTGACGCTTCGCACTCCTCCTGCCGCCGCTGATGGAGGAGGGAGAGGAATAGAAAAGGATAGGAACTTTCTCCTTGTTGCGACGTAGATAAGGCAGGCGGTGGCCCTGTACGTCGTCCGGGCTGGGGATGATGGGGAGCTCCTTGAAGCTTTCTGGCGGCTCTGATGTTCGCACTCCTCCTGCCGCCGCTGATGGAGGAGGGAGAGGAATAGAAAAGGATAGGAACTTTCTCCTTGTTGCGACGTAGATAAGGCAGGCCGTGGCCCTGTACGTCGTCCGGGCTGGGGATGATGGGGAGCTCCTTGAAGCTTTCTGGCGGCTCTGACGCTTCGCACTCCTCCTGCCGCCGCTGATGGAGGAGGGAGAGGAAAAGAAAAGGATAGGAACCAAAACCCCCCCCCTTTCTCCTTGTTGCGACGTAGATAAGGCAGGCCGTGGCCCTGTACGTCGTCCGGGCTGGGGATGATGGGGAGCTCCTTGAAGCTTTCTGGCGGCTCTGACGCTTCGCACTCCTCCTGCCGCCGCTGATGGAGGAGGGAGAGGAATAGAAAAGGATAGGAACTTTCTAATTGTTGCGACGTAGATAAGGCAGGCCGTGGCCCTGTACGTCGTCCGGGCTGGGGATGATGGGGGAGCTCCTTGAAGCTTTCTGGCGGCTCTGACGCTTCGCACTCCTCCTGCAGACGCTGATGGAGGAGGGAGAGGAATAGAAAAGGATAGGAACTTTCTCCTTGTTGCGACGTAGATAAGGCAGGCCGTGGCCCTGTACGTCGTCCGGGCTGGGGATGATGGGGAGCTCCTTGAAGCTTTCTGGCGGCTCTGACGCTTCTTCGCACTCCTCCTGCCGCCGCTGATGGAGGAGGGAGAGGAATAGAAAAGGATAGGAACTTTCTCCTTGTTGCGACGTAGATAAGGCAGGCCGTGGCCCTGTACGTCGTCCGGGCTGGGGATGATGGGGAGCTCCTTGAAGCTTTCTGGCGGCTCTGACGCTTCGCACTCCTCCTGCCGCCGCTGATGGAGGAGGGGAGAGGAATAGAAAAGGATAGGAACTTTCTCCTTGTTGCGACGTAGATAAGGCAGGCCGTGGCCCTGTACGTCGTCCGGGCTGGGGATGATGGGGAGCTCCTTGAAGCTTTCTGGCGGCTCTGACGCTTCGCACTCCTCCTGCCGCCGCTGATGGAGGAGGGAGAGGAATAGAAAAGGATAGGAACTTTCTCCTTGTTGCGACGTAGATAAGGCAGGCCGTGGCCCTGTACGTCGTCCGGGCTGGGGATGATGGGGAGCTCCTTGAAGCTTTCTGGCGGCTCTGACGCTTCGCACTCCTCCTGCCGCCGCTGATGGAGGAGGGAGAGGAATAGAAAAGGATAGGAACTTTCTCCTTGTTGCGACGTAGATAAGGCAGGCCGTGGCCCTGTACGTCGTCCGGGCTGGGGATGATGGGGAGCTCCTTGAAGCTTTCTGGCGGCTCTGACGCTTCGCACTCCTCCTGCCGCCGCTGATGGAGGAGGGAGAGGAATAGAAAAGGATAGGAACTTTCTCCTTGTTGCGACGTAGATAAGGCAGGCCGTGGCCCTGTACGTCGTCCGGGCTGGGGATGATGGGGAGCTCCTTGAAGCTTTCTGGCGGCTCTGACGCTTCGCACTCCTCCTGCCGCCGCTGATGGAGGAGGGAGAGGAATAGAAAAGGATAGGAACTTTCTCCTTGTTGCGACGTAGATAAGGCAGGCCGTGGCCCTGTACGTCGTCCGGGCTGGGGATGATGGGGAGCTCCTTGAAGCTTTCTGGCGGCTCTGACGCTTCGCACTCCTCCTGCCGCCGCTGATGGAGGAGGGAGAGGAATAGAAAAGGATAGGAACTTTCTCCTTGTTGCGACGTAGATAAGGCAGGCCGTGGCTCGCCCTGTACGTCGTCCGGGCTGGGGATGATGGGGAGCTCCTTGAAGCTTTCTGCCCCCCCCCCCCCCCCCCCGCGGCTCTGACGCTTCGCACTCCTCCTGCCGCCGCTGATGGAGGAGGGAGAGGAATAGAAAAGGATAGGAACTTTCTCCTTGTTGCGACGTAGATAAGGCAGGCCGTGGCCCTGTACGTCGTCCGGGCTGGGGATGATGGGGAGCTCCTTGAAGCTTTCTGGCGGCTCTGACGCTTCGCACTCCTCCTGCCGCCGCTGATGGAGGAGGGAGAGGAATAGAAAAGGATAGGAACTTTCTCCTTGTTGCGACGTAGATAAGGCAGGCCGTGGCCCTGTACGTCGTCCGGGCTGGGGATGATGGGGAGCTCCTTGAAGCTTTCTGGCGGCTCTGACGCTTCGCACTCCTCCTGCCGCCGCTGACGCCAGTTTTTTACCCTTCATCTTTCTTATTCTAAATATTTCCATTTCAAATGGAAAAATAATTATTTCAATGTTTATTATACTGTACATAGGGAGAATTTAAGATTTTTCTGGTGGGCAATGTAGCTGGTGAGTTGCAAAAATGACCGTTTGAGAGCGTGGCCATTAGCGATGCGAGTGCCGATATCCTCGCAGGCGATGCCGAGTTTGTCCAGGTTCTCCTGCTCTTTCTTACCCATCAGTGCTTTTACTACCTCTTGCTTCCCGATCGAATGCATCAGCTTCATCTGTTTCCAAGCCGCTCTCCGCATTGCACTGCAGGAAATAGGGGCGCAAGAACCTGGGCGAACAGGTCGGCGGCTTTGGTTGGCATTCGACTGGCCACCTGGCAGAGGATGGCCCAGAAATTGTTCAGTTCCACCAGGAGCTCCGCAGCCTCTGCCTCCACCCCTCCTTACAATATCAGCTGCCAAGTCTAGCCAGCATTGGCCAGCAAAGATTCAAAGATGGAGCACGAATGCTGATGGCAGCGGCGGCGGTGAAGAGGCGCTGGGTTGCATTCCGGAAGAGGTCCGCCTCTATGGCGACGAGCAGGAGCCGTTCTACAGTTCTGGCCAGGTCGGCGTAGCCCACCTCCACGCCCTCACGCAGCAGCCACAGCAGCTGGCGTCGAACCAGCGGCGAAGTCTGCCCATCCTCGTAGAGTTCTGGCAAATGGCAGGAGCAGGGAAGGAGGGCAGAAGTAGCAAAGGAGGTGCAACTGAGGCGTTCAATGAAGCAGCCGTCGGCGACTAGGCGCTGCAGCAGTTCCAGGCCTTCCACCTCTCGTCGCTGTGCGGCATCGAACAGCTCCTTGAGCTTTGCACGGCTCATGGGGAAACTGGGCTTCGGCTTCCTTTCGCTAGCTGCAAGGGCATCAGCGCCTGTTCCCAGGCTAACCAATGTTGATGGATTTGCAATACCTTGATACTGGATAGCCATTGTGTGAAGGCCTTGCACCCGGTCGTTTAGGCCAGCGTTATTTGGAGCTCTCTCTCCATATGGGAGCCCCCTTCCTCGCCCACCTCTCGGATCTGAACTACTCTTTGTGGAATGAACGCGAAAGACAAGAGAGTACGAAGCTAACAGAGGCCTCGAAAGATGTAGCCTTGCCCACGTCCGGCGGCCTGCCCACGCCCCAAGCCCCCACCTGCCCTCACATCGCCATAGTGGAAGCTAGCAAGAGGAGGAGGCAACAAACGCTGGGGCCGCCGCTCCATTCCACCTCTTTGTGCAGCCTTTTGTTCTGGCTAATTGAGGTCGAAAGAAAAGGATATGCACCCTGGAAAAGTATGCGGCGATTATGACCAACAACGAAAAGGAGCTTTCCCAAATGCTACAAAAACAACATACTACATGTACATGCCCCAGACGGTATGAGTCATCATGACACACTGTACTAAAATGCCTGTCAAATAACCTAGTGAAATATCATCAAATGATTGGTAAACCTCAATTCAGAATCCCAATCTAACAACTATGCATTCGTTAGCTGGGAAGTTCGAACTTACGTATGAATGAAGGAACTATTATGCGTAGAATAAAATACGCGCAGTTTTATTTTGAAGCGTGTATTTGTGCGGTTGTAGTGTACCCAGATGGCCATAAATCGGTTTCTTAGCAAACGCTACCAATGCTGAAACTTAAGTCACCTGGTAGTGAAACATAATGAATGGACGAAGAAAGCAACAGGGCAACCAATAAGTCTGGACGGGTGAGAAGTGGCACTGACCAGTGACCAGGTAATGCAGCAAAACTGACAAGGTGAAGGAAAGTTTGCGATTGGGCTAATTTTAATTTAAAAACGGATGGAACGTCGAAGTCCGCCTCCCCAAAATGAGGGGAACTTTTTTTCAGAAAAGGGGGAAATTTTTCCCTTAAGAGGCGGTTTGCGAGAGGATTCAGAGGGGGTATTCCACTTAGCAAAAATCGAAGGTTCGACTTGGGAATCGTGATTAGGCCATGGTATTGGTCCATTTAGTTGTGATCTCAGCCCAACAAACCCTGGCCCAAAATATTGCTTAATTGCTGAGAAATGACCATTTTTCTAACACCTACTTTTTTGACCATTGGATGACCTAAAAATCGATTTTTGGGCAATTTCAACCAACATTTTTTGACCAACCCCAGACTATTATATATCAATCGAACCGCAAAACTATAACAAATTTCATGGTGACAATAGTTTGCTGCAAAAGAAAAATTTTTTTAATTGATTTTTCAAAAAATCGATTTTCGCATTTTGCAATTAATGGCACAAAAAAACTGATTGCTAAAAATGATCAAAAAATTCAAGGCTAAGACCTAGCCTATCTTTTTATTCACATTCTTGCCGTCATTTTGGAATACAAAACTTTGATGTTGGCGATGTGAGACTCGGAAAATTTTTTGATTGAAAATTTGAACTTCAGTCTTAGCCCTATGTAATAGCATAGGCAAAAAATGGCCAAAAAATTTTTGTTCTCAAATTTCGAATTTTTCGGCATGACATGTTCATTTACGACCCCCTCGACCCTGTTGTATCATGTTTCCCCAGAATTTGTTTGAATCTGCTCAAACAGAAATGCCCATTTTCCTATGTTATAAGCATAGGCAATGTTTTGCTAAGTGGAATACCCCCTCTGAGTCCTCTTGCAAACCGCCTCTTAAATTGCGCAGTTGGTTGCTTTGGTACCCATTAGTTTCATGTTTCAATAGAGCAACTAATCTGCCTAGACAAACCAACTATTCGGATTGTTGCTCGTCAGTTTGCACCTAAGCTGCTCTGCTCGTCGACGGCATCCCAGGCAGGAAACTGTCTTGAATTCTGTTCTAATCAAGGGCGCAGTCGCGGCCTTGAATTTTTGATGGCATGTGCACATGTGTGACATGTTTTTTTGACTTTATAAGCAACATTTGTGTTAAATTGCGCTGTAGGTTGCTTTGGCACCCATTAGTTTCATTTTTCAATCATGGAGGTGTATTGAATATTTTTATAAATGGAGGGAACGCTCTATAACTTGGGGACGGGGGCCATGATTCTAATTAGCAATCACAGGGATCGAAAATGCATTTTTATTGACGGCTGCTGTGGAGTGTAGAAAGCACGTATGAAGACGTTCTTGGGCTTAAAAAAATGCAAGGGTAGATCTTGACAGCTGTGAAGTCCGTTTTGAAAATAAACAGGCCTGTAAATGGCTATAGTTCAGAATGTGGCCTGGCATCAAATTTGGCGATTGGAAGCCTACTCAATCACTAATGTTTCTTACAAATTTATTCAATTGAAAGGTCAGAAACCGTTGCTTCGATACTACGAAAATCTACTACTCACTTTGGTAATGTTGCAACACATTGGTTGGGTCAGCTGGTTCTGAGCTTAAAATGCAGGGGTATTTGAAATCCTGGACTAAATGCACAGCGGAATATACAGAGCTTCTCCTCGAGTTCTGTCTATCTCGAGTTCTCCTCAAGTTCTGTCTATCTCGTTGTTCAATAGAGCAACTAATCTGCCTAGACAAACCAACTATTCGGATTGTTACTCGTCAGTTTGCAACCTAAGACGGCATACCGGTTTTTGAGAAATTTTATGCACTAATTTTTCGTTAGCAATTCCATTTTTTTAAAAATCAAATCCACCAAACTGTTTATGCTGGATTGACCAATTGCAAGCACAAATGCCAGCTTAGGGTGGAAACTGATGAGCAACAATCCGAATACTTGGTTTGTCTCTATGCAGATTGAAACATGAAACTAATGGGTACCAAAGCAAACAATTGCGCAATTTAACACAAATGTTACTTATAAAGTCAAAAAACATGTCACCCATATGCACATGCCATCAAAAATTCAAGGCCGCGACTGCGCCCTTGATTAGAACAGAATTCAAGAGTTTCCTGCCTGGGATGACGTCGACGAGCAGAGCAGCTTAGGTGCAAACTGACAAGCAATAATCCGAATAGTTGGTTTGTCTATGCAGATTAGTTGCTCTATTGAAACATGAAATTAATGGGTACCAAAGCAAACAATTGCGCAATTTAACACAAATGTTACTTATAAAGTCAAAAAACATGTCACACATGTGCACATGCCATCAAAAATTCAAGGCCGCGACTGCGCCCTTGATTAGAACAGAATTCAAGACAGTTTCCTGCCTGGGATGCCGTCGACGAGCAGAGCAGCTTAGGTGCAAACTGACGAGCAACAATCCGAATAGTTGGTTTGTCTATGCAGATTAGTTGCTCTATTGAAACATGAAACTAATGGGTACCAAAGCAAACAATTGCGCAATTTAACACAAATGTTACTTATAAAGTCAAAAAACATGTCACACATGTGCACATGCCATCAAAAATTCAAGGCCGCGACTGCGCCCTTGATTAGAACAGAATTCAAGACAGTTTCCTGCCTGGGATGCCGTCGACGAGCAGAGCAGCTTAGGTGCAAACTGACGAGCAACAATCCGAATAGTTGGTTTGTCTATGCAGATTAGTTGCTCTATTGAAACATGAAACTAATGGGTACCAAAGCAACCAACTGCGCAATTTAAGAGGCGGTTTGCGAGAGGACTCAGAGGGAGTATTCCACTTAGCAAAACATTGCCTATGCTATAACATAGGAAAATGGGCATTTCTGTTTGAGCAGATTCAAACAAATTCTGCGGAAACAAATGATACAGCGAGGTGGAGGGAGTCGTAAATGAACATATCATGCCGAAAAATTCGAAATTTGAGAACACAAATTTTTTGGCCATTTTTTGCCTATGCCATAGGGCTAAGACTGAAGTTCAAATTTTCAATCAAAAAATTTTCCGAGTCTCACATCGCCAACATCAAAGTTTTGTATTCCAAAATGACGGCAAGAATGTGAATAAAAAGATAGGCTAGGTCTTAGCCTTGAATTTTTTGATCATTTTTAGCAATCAGTTTTTTTGTGCCAAAAATTGCAAAATGCGAAAATCGATTTTTTGATAAATCAATTAAAAAAATTTTTCTTTTGCAGCAAACTATTGTCACCATGAAATTTGTTATAGTTTTGCGGTTCGATTGATATATAATGGTCTGGGGTTGGTCAAAAAATGTTGGTAGAAATTGCCCAAAAATCGATTTTTAGGTCATCCAAAGGTCAAAAAAGTAGGTGTTAGAAAAATGGTCATTTCTCAGCAATTAAGAGACGTTTCACATGAGTTCTTGGATATCCTGTGGAAGGGCTGGAAAAGTGAAATTTTTGAGTTGACCAACTGCATTAACAGGATTGTAGAGCTAGTTTTTGCGATCTCTCTCCCGTTGGAATTTTTTAAAAATATGAATCCTAGCCCAAGATATGACCAAAAACGTAAAGTCAGTGAAAAAATGGAGCAATTTTTGGAAATTGGAGATTACCGACTACTTTTGGCTCCTAGAACCAAACAAAACAGTTTTGTCCTGGAGTTATGCATATCATTTGGGAGCTTAGGGGCAGGCAAAGCTTATACTGTCAAAATAAATGTGCTGAAGCTGACCTGAGGCCTGAAATAAGCCCAAAAGTGTCCAAAATTGATAAAACTGAACAATCTCAAAAATGACGTTTTTGGCGATTTTCTCAATTTTTTACTATGAAGTGCCCCCAAATCGACCTCATTTTTGAATTTTTCATAAAATTTGCCATCTTTTGATACCCTTCTGACCTGTAACAGATGAAGCCCATATGAGCTACAGCCTTGCAAATTCGGTCACCTCAAAAATTACCCTATGTTATAACATAGGAGGCTTTGGCTATGGTAAAATTTTTCCAGTAAAAAACTTCCTGCTCTTTTAAAAATCAATAATAATCAAATTTTGTTTCAGGGTTGCTTAATCCAATCCTTAGGCACATTTCGGTGGAAAAATATTACTGGTTGTGCATCAAATTTTCCAGAAAAAGGCCAAAATTCGACAGTCATGCCAAGTATGGCCCTATGTTATAACATAGGCAAAAAATGACCAAAAATATTTTCCACTTGAAATTCCATTCTAATGCCCAGAATTTAAGAACCTGGCTTAGGTTGACCTAAAAATGTCATATTTGTGGCCACTTCTTTGAAAAAAGGGAAATTTTAACTGTCTTAATTAATGCTAGTTTTAGGTCAAAATTTTGTAAATTTCGGCATCCTTATTTTGGCCTTAAATGATAAAACTTAAGCAAAGAATGACTTTTTTAGGTCAACCTAAGCCAGGTTCTTAAATTCTGGGCATTAGAATGGAATTTCAAGTGGAAAATATTTTTGGTCATTTTTTGCCTATGTTATAACATAGGGCCATACTTGGCATGACTGTCGAATTTTTGCCTTTTTCTGGAAAATTTGATGCACAACCAGTAATATTTTTCCACCGAAATGTGCCTAAGGATTGGATTAAGCAACCCTGAAACAAAATTTGATTATTATTGATTTTTAAAAGAGCAGGAAGTTTTTTACTGGAAAAATTTTACCATAGCCAAAGCCTCCTATGTTATAACATAGGGTAATTTTTGAGGTGACCGAATTTGCAAGGCTGTAGCTCATATGGGCTTCATCTGTTTCAGGTCAGAAGGGTATCAAAAGATGGCAAATTTTATGAAAAATTCAAAAATGAGGTCGATTTGGGGGCACTTCATAGTAAAAAATTGAGAAAATCGCCAAAAACGTCATTTTTGAGATTGTTCAGTTTTATCAATTTTGGACACTTTTGGGCTTATTTCAGGCCTCAGGTCAGCTTCAGCACTTTTTTTTGACAGTATAAGCTTTGCCTGCCCCTAAGCTCCCAAATGATATGCATAACTCCAGGACAAAACTGTTTTGTTTGGTTCTAGGAGCCAAAAGTAGTCGGTAATCTCCAATTTCCAAAAATTGCTCCATTTTTTTCACTGACTTTACGTTTTTGGTCATATCTTGGGCTAGGATTCATCTTTTTGAAAAATTCCGACGGGAGAGAGATCGCAAAAACTTGCTCTACAATCCTGTTCATGTAGTTGATCAACTCAAAAATTTCACTTTTCCAGCAACTTTTGACGCCTTATGTAAAACGTCTCTTAAGCAATATTTTGGACCAGGGTTTGTTGGGCTGAGATCACAACTAAATGGACCAATACCATGGCCTAATCACGATTCCCAAGTCGAACCTTCGATTTTTGCTAAGTGGAATACCCCTTCTACAAGGCCTCTCAATCCTCTCGCAAACTGTCTCTTAAGAAGGATAATGCAAGAAAATGTCAAATTAATCCAAATGAAGACCTGCCAAGTTAATCATTTTCTTTCATGTATCTTTGAATTTTTTAGCTTTGTTACACGGCCTAAATTTACAGTACTGATCAATAAATTGTAAAATACTAAAGAATGTAAAATACTGTGAATTCCTTGTGAACATATTCAAACTGACTATTTTTGTGTCGATTTTGACATGATCAAACGATGCTCTCTTTTTAGAAGGAAAGCAGTTTTTGAGCGAAAAAATGACGAAATAGAAATGTAATCAAAGTAATAACGCTGACATCGGATTTTCTCGCGCCGTTTTGAAGGTAAGCCGCCGTACCTAGAGAAAAAAAATTTATTCTTTTTATGCTTGTTGAATAGCATCCCTAACCATGTTTAGCGAGTTTCTGGCCTTGCTGTCGAGCACTTTTGCGATGCTTTAAAGGCCGGCTTTTCTCCTCCAACTCATCCACTATCGTAAAACTCTCGCTGACCTCGCCTTCCTAAATGACCCATGCAGCATAGTAACTTTCGTGCATTTTGACTTCCACACCTCCATGACGCGTCCGTCTATCCCTGGTTCGTAGATATCCACATCTTCCCCTTCCTCATCTTCATAGTAATAATATTCTTCGTCTGGCTTGCTGCATTGCAAGTTTATTATTAGTGGCATGCCAAAAGAATCAAAATAAGAACCTTTGTCGCTTTCGACGTCCAAAAGAGGCCGTGTTTGCTCCGTCAATGGGGCAGTTGGCCTCAATTCAGCTTCCATCATGAGAATATACAAGGCAGTGTCCAAAAGTGAAAAACAGGAGAGCAGCGTGTCTGGCACATGAGGATGTTGCACTTGATGTGGACCGATGGCGAGCCGTCAAACCGAAACATCACCAAGCGACTGGCAAAACCGCTGCTGGTACGACGAATTGCACTCGTCACCAGCGTCCTCTCTGCACTCGGGCACCTCAAAACCCTTCTTTCCAATAAGGAGACAACAGCAAAAGACTCCGAACCCATCCGTAATGAGAGGAAGTGGCTCAGGCTGGGGAGCCTGACCGCCCAGACGAAAAGCATAGCAGTCATTCACGAAGAAATCCACGTCCTGCTCTCCTGAAAGGACACCTTTGTTTCTTTGGGAGTCTGCCTGGAGAAGGGTGTGGGAAGGGTTGGCTGGGTGTGGGTGGGATGGTGTGGGTGGGAGCTGGGAGAGAAGTTTGACCAGAATGTGGGAGTATGCGCCAGGTAAGCTCCAGCTCTTCGCCCAGGAGAGCCTGGCTCACCGGCTGTCCGTCCCTCAGGATGGCCATGCGAACGAGGCGACGCACTTCGCTCAGCCCGCTTACGCTCCCCTCCACGATGCTCAGCGGAAGCTCACCACCCACCGACGTCTGACAACGCGACCCTTCTTGAACAGGAGGGAGAGGAGGGGAAGGAGAGGAGAAGCCTTGGAGGAGAGGCTGATGCTGGGCTGTCCAAATGCTCCGCTGAAGTCGCAGGTGGCATTGAAGAGCTGCGGACGACTCCCACTCCGCGCCCCTCTCAGGCCCCTCTCCTCCAGCACCACCAGGTAGCTCCACCGACCTTCGCCCTTCATCGGTCAATGCTTATTGATTTATTGATTTGAAGATTGTCTAAGGAGCTAGAGAACAATTTCGGTGCCGCCGCAGCGGTTGTCCAGTCTAGCCGCGGCGAAGTCGGAGGGGACTGGGAACGGCAGCTCCAGCGAAGCGGACCTGTTCAGACCATTTTAGAGAGTGCAAAGTTTGGTTTGCATGGGCAATGACTTGGAGGCAGTGAAGGAGCTTTGGCAGGTCTCTTGACGGCCTTGCACGAACAGCCTTCCGCTGCTAAGCGCTGGAAAGCTCACTCGCACTTCCGCGCCTTGCACACCGCAGATCACACTCACTGCAAACTACTCTTTTACTGCTCTCTGCACTAATACCCTTGAGAGCTGGGAAACCAGAGATATTCTGACAGGCAGTCTTCTCGTAGTAGCCGAAGCCAGGGGCTGCTGGGAGAGGGTTGGGAGAGAGGTGACTTTCAGAGGACAGGTCACTGAGCAGACACATTCCCGAGCCCGCCTCCCAGGCAAAGCTGGCGCAGCTGAAGCTGGTCGCCCGCTCGCACTCTCCTGTATTCCCTTCCTTTTAATTGCCCCATTTGGGAATTGGTCCAGTCCACCTGAACAAGTGTCCAGGTCAGCGTTCCGCATGGTAGACATGATGCGGCTGGGACTGGGCTTTCTGTCGGAGGAGCGCAGCTCGTAGCTGCACCCGATCGCTTCTCAACCATCCCTCTCTGTTTCTCTCACTCGGTGGAAAAGTGGATGAAACTGGGGCTGCAGAGATTGTGGTAGAAGTCGGTGCCGGAGTGGAACTGGGGCTGAGGATGCGGGCGCAGCGTCTGGGCGTAGAGTTCGCAGGCGGAGCTGCCGCGCTGGTAGTTCACAAAGGCACAGCTTTCAACCTCCTCTTTTGCTTCACCCCTTCCTTCGGTTGTAAGTGAGAAAGAACCGGGGCAAGGCGCTGCTGTTGAGGCAGAGGCTGAGGCAGCGATCAGCGGAGACCCCGTGAACCTTGCCTATGGGATTTCCGGCCTCCAGGCGATGCTCGGGCAGCCAGTCGAAGGCGTAGTGAAGGTTGCCGCACACCGAGGCATCTACAAGCGCCCATTTGGCAGCGATAGATGGGCAGTAAGAAAGAGGAGGGAGTACCAGCAACGCATCGGGCCTCGTAGTAGAGGTTGGGCGCCTTGTCGGGGGCCTGAGGCATGAGTGGAAAGGAAGCGGAGTCTCCATGGCTGCGCTTGCAGGAACCGTCTCCGTCTATGCTCACGGAGCGGCAGACAAAGTTCTTCTCCATCACGCATCTCAAGATGAAAGGCGAGGGTTTGGTTGACAGACGTAAGAAGGCAAGAGTAAAGAATACCTTGCCAGACACTCGGGAGGCG
>JASANA010000676.1:0-12369 GCA_030248095.1 Ptycholaimellus sp. GST1_10
CTACTTCACCAACTACTTCAGAACACTTCACACTTTTCCTCCCTCCATTTGATTTATCAAGAAAGAGAATGATGTTTGCAAACTAAATGAACCGCGCATCGTTTCTGTTATTCAGGATTCAGGATAAGGGGACACCGCGCATTTGAATTTGCATGCTTCTCATCATAAAATGTGATTGAAGAAATATCAATAATTTATAAACCATTTAAATAAGTATATAAATGATCAATATGTACCTGCATTAGCTTGCAATCAAAAAATGAAACAGGCAATACTTCAAACTATTCATGTTCCTGTGAAACAAATTCTGGCACAAATTCAAAGCATACAATTTCAAACATAAGCTCTAAACGTTCTTGCTCTTCCACAGGAAGTAATTCTCAATCTCAACAAACACTATCTGATTGGGCAACTCAGCGAGAAAAACATCAGAAATCTCGTGGAGTTTTTATTATGCGATGTGGAGAACATATATCATCTGCCTGTCCATCGTGGATTTGGGATCGTTTAGACAAATACGGGTCATATAAATCCAAAGATCTTAATCAGCCCAATCGAATTATCCAACGAGCAGGAGGGTTAAATGCATTTCAAAAGGATCCTCCACTGACGCAAATTGGTATGCTTGAAGCAAAACTTACTGGACGGGGATTTAAACATTCACATATGTTGATTCAATCTATCTACACAAGCCCTACTTTACGCTGCATTCAAACTGCACACGAAATTGTTAAGAACTTACCAAAATTTTCAGGTGACATTCAGATCAATGTGGAGCCAGGATTAATGGAGTGGCAGGGCTGGTATGTTCAGTGTCCCACATTTATTACAATGGATGAGGCAAAGCATGCTGGGTATAAAATAAATGACAATTACACACCGATCCTTAGCAACTCATTGCTTTGTAAATCTCGTAATGAATCAATTGCTGAGGCATATTCACGAATTGCGTCAGTATTGCATGCAATAACAAATCATGAGCACACAAAATATGATGAGGAGTGGAAGGTTCGGGAAGGCTGAGACCACCAGGACTGCTGCGTATAAAGCACGGCGGAGTCTGGGCTAGTGGCTCAGGAGGAAGGGGAGGATGGAGCAAGGAAGGCAATGGAGAGGAAGGGACAGGCCTTGAAGGAGATGGCGAAGCGGAAGAGGGAGGCGAAGGAGTCCTGGTTGCGGAAGTCCAGGTTCCTGCTTGCCACCGACGCACTCCAGCTGCTCCTCGTCCACCGGCGTAGGGAGGTAGTGAGAGCGAAGCGGGTGCGGAGGAGAGGGAGAGGGTCCTGAAGTCGTCCTTGGTCCAGGCTGGCGGAGCTGCTGGGAAAGAGCTTGAGGAGGGCGAAGTCGTATCTGGGCAGGGGCTCCAGTTCTGATGGCCGGAGCCGATCAGAGGTTGCGAGAGGGGTGAAAGGGGAAGGAAGAGGTGCTGATGGCGGCGGGGACGACGATGAGGCCGTAGCCGACGCGGTCGAAGTCCTTCTAGTGCTGCATGATGCTGTCCATCTCCTGCGTGCACACCGCCACCAAAGCTTTCTTTTACTGCCACAAAACCAGCAAGTGAATAGAACGAGGCTGGGAGGAGCTGGGAGGGAAAGAGAGGGCGATGGGGGGTGGTGGCAGGCCCTGAGCGGAATACCTATGGCAGGGTACTGTCGGGGGCGCAAGGGGCGGGCTTTCCAGGCCACACGCTTCACCAACACCCGCCCGAGCTCATCACTACCCGTCAGTTTTGTCTGTGAGTAAACGGAGTGTTGATTGAGTCCTGGCACTGGCCAACTCCAGTCTACTGAAGAAGCGCGGCATCTACTGCCTCCTCCTCGGTCTCCTCTGCTGCGACACGCTCCAGCTAGTCAACCTGCTCTACATCGGTCTACACCCTCTTACACTCATCCTCTTCATCCTCTTCAAAATTGGAAATGAAATTTGAGGCATCATTTCTTTTGCCCAACGTATTTTGCTACCGCCATCGTTGGCCTGGATTCCACCCTTTGCACTCATGTGGTTTGCTTTAGCTCTTCTTCCTATATCCTTTATGGCGGTTGCATTGTTACAGGATGTGGCACGTGATGCTGCTCATGCTCAACGTCATAGCCATCAATCGGTTATTCCTCCCATAATTTCACAAAAAAACCACACTTGACCACCTTTTTCCTTCTAAAGTAAAATATGAAGAATTTTAATATAGCCAGATGAAAAAGGCGGGAATAATGGCTTATGACCAGAATCCCCCCCCCCAAGGCTTCTACCCCCCCCCAAGCTTTTACCCCCCCACCTGTGAAGTATCCCCCCCCCCCCCACGTAAGTATCCCCCCCCCCCCACGTAAGTATCCCCCCCCCCAAAATCAGTAATCAATGTACGTATGATCATGCTCTCAAGGCGATTTTTGGTGTTTTTGCACTTGGGGGGGGGATTCTGGTCATCGATTTCGGTGACCACTATCCCCCCCCAAATGCCAAAATCCCTTGATTGATGACCAGTATCCCCCCACCAAGTGGCATTTGGGGGGGGGGGGATAGTGGTCACCAAACGCATATACTGTTCTTGCTTGTATCTTGCGCTTAGTCACACCCGATGCATAGTTGATAACTTCAAGAATACAAGGCAAATTTGGGGGGGGGGCAAAACTCTTGGGGGGGGGGCAAAACTCTTGGTTGGTCCAAAACTGGCTAGGGGGGGGTAGAAGCCTTGGGGGGGGATCCTGGTCATCAGCCGGAATAATTGGGCACAGGGTTTAAGATATCTGCGAATCTGCTGGCCGCAGCGGCAGAGCTGGTTGAAGGAGGTACGGGGAGCTCAGGTCTTCTGTCTGCTGGCCTGGCTCCTGGGCTTTGCCAGCACCGCCCTCAATCAAGGCCTCGTCCCCTGCTGCCGGTTCTCCTCCCTTCACCGCACCTTCTCCCCCTCACCTCACCCTAACCCATTCCAGCTTCATCATGAGCCACCGCATCTACACCATCGGATGGATCACCCCTCCTGCTGGCATCAACTGGTCTACTCACCCCTTTCTCTCTCTCCAATTTGCATGTGGCGGTGATGGCTTTCCAGGTCAGACTGGCTAGTTGAGATGCCCACAAACGCAGTGACCTCCGCCGTCCTGCTCTTTTGCTACTCCTCCATCTCCTACACCATTCGTCGCTCTACCAACGTGGTGGGAGGGAGACTGCGTTAGGCCTGGGATGGGGGAGGCAGTGAGCGATTGGTTGTAGATGCTGCGATATAAAAGCCAGGCGGTGGTGTTGGCCCGTCGCCGTCGTGAGTCCCGCATCAGCTTCCAGTTCATGTTCATCTCCGCCGTTTACATCACCGCTATCACCTCCTTCCGTCTCCTTCCCCGCATCATTCCAAATGGTTCGCTACATCTCTATGCTCACCTGTTCACAGTGGCCCTGCACCTTTAGACCATTTCGAGCTCTACTCCTCCGTCACCTTCCTCATGATCCTCAACTCATCCTGCAACTCCTTCATTTACCTCATTTGGAACAAGGTGGACTGCTAAGGACCTGTGAATCTTTTCATTGCTTAAAGTTTGCAGGATATTCAAAGAGCTGTGCGCATGCGAAAAGAGTCCTGGCTCCAGTCTTCGGGTGGGAGTAGAGTAGCCACCCTTTAGCCTCTTTTATTTCTGTTAAACCTTTCAAGACGAAGCAAATTGTATGTCTTATTGGGTCATCATCGTGTTTTCAAAAAGGATGGCTGAGCTTTTCATAACAAGGTAAAATAGACTAACACGACTATTGGAGTAAAGCTTTGTCTAAACTACAAACATTGGGATCGAAATGAGAACGGCTTTAGCACACATATTTCACTTTTTATGTTTTATTGGAATGGGAAAATTTCTTCTCTCATTCATTTGTTTTCTTCTGCTTAAATTTTTTCCAGTTCAGTTTTTTCCTTCTGCTTGAATAATTTTATATTTTAGTCATTTTAGTCATGTTTGTTCAATGTGTTGTTACTATGGAAGTATCCACGGTACATACTTGCATACTAGGTCCAAAACTCGCAGATAGCACTAAGTGCACTGTGGATCAGCTGGACACGAATGGTGCAAATGAGGCATGAAAAGCGAAACAAAACCGGTCCCAAGAACCGCAAAAGGATGCAGGCAATGAGAAAAAGGAGAGTAATGACTGGGAAAGGCACTGATGAAATGAAGAGGGGAAGGAAAAGAAGGCAGACTAGTCCGAATCATGTTCCGACATCCCCGCACCCGGCTCATATGTGGCATCCAGTGCACTCATATCCCCTGCAACTCACACACACTAAGCCTCTGTTTTTCAATAATTTTTTAATCCAGCCAAATAGGGGCGAATTCACGGTCACCCAGTAGAGAAAGCAAAGCAAACTGAAACAGAACAAAAAGCATGCCAGGCTGTGTTTTTTCATATTTAGTTTCCATACCTGTTGGCTATGGTCGTCAACTGCGTGGTCCTAAGTTGGCACTGGTTGATAGAATGATAAGAGGCCAAATAAAAGCAGAGACCTGCATTGGCAGAGGAGTGGTCAGAGAGTGTTTCCTGATCCTCGTCGGAGTGGTCGGTGATCCAATCGGGATCCCCGTCCTCCGCCTCCACCACTACATCCTCGCCCACTTCTGCTCTTCTCTCTGCTTCTTCCAGGTCTGGAGGATGGATGAAGGCTTTCAGGGTGGCTGGAGGGACAAAAGAGGCTGGAGGAATACCGTCTGTGAGGGCATCGGAGTTGCTGGACATCTCATCGCTGTCACTGTCAGAGGAGTCGGAGTCGATGGAAGAGTCATCATCTGCTGCAGTGGGCAGAAACTCTTATGCAAATTGCAGGCACAGAGAGCCAGCGGGACAAGAGACCATCTTCGATGACGTCGAGAATGTCCACATCGTCGTCGTCGTCTTCCTCCTCCTCCTCCTCCTCCTCCTCTTCCTCCTCCCCGCCAGCCTCCTCCTCCTCTTCCTGCTCCTCGTCCTCTGCTTTCACTTTCCCCACCTGAGGGGATTGCTGCTTAGCGCTGGTCTATGGGAGGAGGATAGGTGGTGGTAGAAGGGTGGTAGGAGAAGCAACCTCGTAAAGGCGGCAGAGGTTCTCGTCGCTGGCCGAAGGCTGGTCCTCGTTGGTGCCCAGGGTCTCGATGAGTGCCAGATAGCGGTCTGACCGATCAGCTGCCAGATCCAGCAGCACCCGCCGCGTCTCCCAGGTCGCAATCTGGGAATAGTCCGCCGTATCCAGCGTGCGGAAGCTGAAAGGCAAAGACGGGGCAGTTAGACAGAAGGGAGGGAGGAGGAGGAGTGAAAGGAGGTGCCTGGTGGAGAAGGAGATTTTGTTGGGGAGGGAGTCCTCGAAGAACTCGTCGTCGTGGAATCCTTGTACGATGGCGTAGGCGATGTGTCCGCCGCTGCTGAATACGAGCTTGCACTGGTCCAGCGCCGACACCGTGTGCAGCAGGCCGAAAGTCCGCAAGTCCCACACCTCCGTATTGATGATCACCTGAGTCATGAATAGGACATGAGTGATGGGAGTGAAGGTGGGGGCAATGCAATGGGATGCCTGCTGTCCCCTGGGGTGGAACTGTCCGCTGTTGTGTGGGTTGAGTTTGTCGAACTTGTGGACGATGGAGGCGGCGCGAGCATCCCAGAGGAGGCCGTCGTTGAGGACGAGCTCTTGTCCAGCGATGGGGTGGCAGCGGGCTCTGTTGCGGCTGTAGCGGTTGGCCTGGCTCTCGTCGTAGAAGCGGAGGAGCTCCTGTCCACTCTGCAGGTCGTAGAGGCTGGCCTGGAACTGGTTGGTGCCCAGGACGCGTTCGGGAGGGCCGCTCCCACTAGGCGCAAACTCCAGATGCGTGTCCTCCTCGAACTTCATCCTACATAGCACCTCTTCTTCAGGCCACTTCTCCAGTGGAAGAAGAAGGAAGACTTCTGCTCCAGGAAGCCGTCACCGCAGCGCCAGAGCGCGGACATGGGGCGAACGTAGTCAGAGCAGGTGAGCAGCAGACTCCCGTCCTGTGGGCCAATGTGGAGTGTGGAGGAGGGAAGGGGGGATGATAAGGAAGAACGTTGCTCTGCTCTACATGGTTGATGGCGCTGGAGTGGCAGGTGTGTGCTGCGTCCTCGGTCTGGTTGGACACGCTGTACATCTTTAGCTCCCCTGTGTAGTTTCCCAGCAGCATGTAGCTTTCGTCTGCCTAAGGGAATGGAAGGGATCATAGGGACGATTTGATGATTAGAAAAGGAAACGGAAAATGCGCAGGAGGTGAAGGTCTCCTCGCTCCCGCTCTGGTCCTTGAAGTGGCGGAGGGGTTTGAAGCGGCTGAAGAGGAAGCGTCGATCAGCCCTGTCAGCCCCCAAACAAACCCCGCGGTACTAGAAGAGTGATTGATAGAAGGGTGAGTGAAAGAAGGGGGAGGGTGAGGAAGGAGAACGGGGCGTCGGAAGAGTCTGGTGGACAGGTTGGCGGGGGAGGAGTGCTGGGGGCGGGCGGAGGGGCAGCGGTGTCCGTAGAGGAGGCTGAAGGGGGGACAGGCGGTGACGGGGTTGGTGCAGAGGGCGTGCTGTTTGCGCAGGTACTCCGTCACGATGGCGTCCAGCCCCTTCTCCGCTCGCAGGACCTTGGCCACACCCAGCTCCCCTTCGCTGCACTCCTTGGGGGTGGCAGCCAGGGAGGTGCGGAAGGGGGCCTCTTGGCTGAAGGGCAGGCGACCGCGGGGGAGGGGAGTGGCGGACGACTTACTTCTTCGTCCTGCCTTCGGTGTCAAGGTCACCGTTTGCGCGGAGGCCAGTCTGGAGTGGAGGGCGTGATAGTCGCGATCCCCTGAAGAGCGGATGTTTAGGGATGAGGAGATGTGAGAGAGAAGAGGTACCATTGAGATAGGCAGTGATGCCACCGAGCTGGTTTTTCTGGCGGCAGGGTGCTGGTAGGTTGAGAGGCTGGTGGCGTGAGGGTAGGGGTGGAATGGGGCGGCGAGGGCTGGTGGGCAGGAGGGAGGCGGGAACGGAGGGGAGGGCGGCCTCGGAGGCCAGAACCTCGGCGGCCTTGGGGAAGCCTTTGGAGAGTAGGTGCTGGTGGATGAGCTGGAGGAGCTCCGTTTCGTTGTACTTTATGCGCGTCTGACTCACCACGTAGGAGCGCCAGAGGGCCTCTTGCGTTGTGTTGTCACGGGCCACCTAGCAGTCGCATATTACCCTTCTTTGTTACTAGGAGCGAGAGAAAGGAAGCAGACGTGGTTGTTGAGCGTTCGCCCGGAGACACGCTCGATGAGGGAGCGAGCGTAGGTGACGAAGCGGTCGTGCTCCTGTCGCTTGTCCTGGGGAGAGAGTGGGATGAGGCTGGAAGAGAGAATGTGGAAGGTGAGAACCTGCAGGACGGGCTCTCGCATGAGCCAGTGCAGCTGGTTGGTGGCAATGAGGGGCATTTTGGAGAGCATCTGTCGGATGGTGGGGCAGCGGGCGAGGCCGTCCAGGGCCCGGCAAGCCAGCGCCCTCAGGCCGTCAGCCTCCGTCAGCGGGCTCTTCGTCATCACCAGCGTCCGCAGCACCAGCAGCCCGTTGTGCCCCCGCACCGCGTCCCACACTCGATGCAGCACTCCCTCCCCGTTCAGGGCCTCCCCGCCACTCTTCCGTCTCTCCGTCCTGCCCTCTCTTCCCTCCCTCTTAGCAGATGATGAAGAAGGGCTCACTTGGCAGCCTCGTCGGGGGGCAGAAGGCTGCCCCGCTTGACAGGGGCGCAGATGCAGTTGATGAGGAGGCGGAGGGAGGCTGCTTGGACAGCGGCATCCAGGCCGCCTTCTCCTTCGCAGCAGCTGAGGATGATGGCCATTCCGTTCACCGCCTGCTCCTCCCCCTGGATCCGCACCCAGCCAGTGAGCTCCAGCTGCACGCGCGGCACTATCGACGCCACCCACAGGCACTGACAGTCAACCCATCGCTTAGGTCAGGGGGGGGGGACGAGGAGGGAACGGGGAGGGAAAGGGGAGGGAACTTGAAGAGTGGCTATGAGAAGGTCGTTGCGCAGGGCGAACTGGTCCCAGTTGGTGACGGCGGCGAGGATGCGGAGGAGGAGACTCACGCCGGAGAGCCGTCGCAGCTCCTCCACGGGACGCCAGCTCGCACCCAGCTGCATCGTCGTCACGAGGGCCCAGACGGTCGCCACCAGGTCTCCGTCGCTCAGCGACATTGCCTATCATTCTATCCACGTTTTTGCTAACACCAGCTGGGTCACTAAAGAGGAAAGCTACTTGTGAACAGCTACCTCCTACCTAGGGACTTAGATTGAAAAGAATGAAGAATGTTGGATTGCCATCGTGGAACACCCAAAACTGACTTATGCTAGCCTAGTCCTTGAATGAGACCTTATAGTGGGGGAGGGAGGAGATGATGGAAGGAATGAGTTGGTCGGGCGGTAGATGGTTGACAGCGCCTTGTCGAGCCTGAGCCTTGCGTACGGCGTCAGCTTTGAGCCAGAGGTGGCTGAGGAGGTAGTTGCGGAAGGCAGAGAGGACGTTGCGGACAGCCATACGAGACTGGTACACCTGATCCTCCGTAAGCTCCAGCTCATCCTCCTCCACATTCTCTCAAACCCTTCCGCCTTGCTCTAGACTGGGCAGGAGGCTCTAAGAGGCAAGACCTTGTAGGATAGTGAGGGTGGCGATGTAGTTGTAGAGTTTCCTAAGGCCGTCCTTCTGGTCGAACAATTCCAGGATGGCGCGAAAGGGGAAGGCGTAGATGAAGAACATGGTCGCATGGCATCGTCCTGACTCATACGAGTGCTCCAGCAGCCACAGCGCGTACCTTACACATTCCCAACAGTCTAGCTGGCCAATATAACAGCGGCGGAGTTGGAGAAAGAGGACTGGACAAGCTCCTCGAGGACGTGGCTGGGCAGGAGGCAGACCTTCTCCATCACCTCCGAGTTGTAGGCCAGGTAGTAGAGGCAGAGACTCACGCCACAGCTTGCCATGCTCCCTCTGCAAAGGGGGTCAAAGAGGTTCTCTCTCGTATACTTTAACTCTCACTTGAAGACGTTGAGGAGAGCGGAGACCCCGGAGTGAGCCACAAACTCCATCGCTATCTTCCTGTGCACCAGCAGACTTGCTAGATACTGCAACACCCCGCAGCTGCTAAAAGGGAGCGGGAAAGAGAGCAGAGGAACCCTGAGAGCGTCGAAGGCCAGACGAACGTCCTTATTCTTGGTGAGGTCGATGTAGCCGAGGATGAGCTTCAGTGCCCGCTGGTCTTCGTAGGCAAAGGTGAGCAGGTCCTACAGCAAAAGCGGTGACTAGATGGGGCTGTTGGAGACTGCTGTGAGCCTGCCTGATATTCGCCGCAGGGAATGAGGTAGTGCAGGATGAGGCGTTGCTGCATGAGCGGAGTGAGAGGGTGCAGACTGTGCCGCCCAATCACATACGGCTGCAGCTCAGCCCAGCTGCTCCCCGAAGTCCCGCCCAGCATCGCTCCGCTCCCACTCCCCGCCTCTACAAACCCCCATCCTTTTCCACCTCTCCGTCTAGAGCCCTCTTTAGACTACCTTTGGCGAGGAGGTCCAGCTTGATCCTCTTGGCCAGTCCGTGGGCCTCGTCGCTGTCCTTCCGCTTCCGAATGGCAGAGTCCCTGAGACTGGCCACTCGCGGGCGAGCCTCGCTCCCTGCGCTCTCGCTGTTCCGCTCCCGCAGCACCTCCAACCCCGTAGCCTCAATCACTCCAGGAGCTAGGCCGGGGAGGAGAGGAACCTGAGTAAGGGAGGGACGCTGTTGGGCGGGGCTGTTGAAGGTCTCCGGGGCGAGGTCGGCGAAGGGGCCGGCGTCCCCGCCCGCCGGTTCCTCCTCCCCCGCCTCTTGCAGCTCTGGGAGGAGGAAGGTTGAATTTGAGGGAAGGTTGGAAGGAGGAGGAGGGGTCTGGCACCCTTGAGTCGAGAGAGAAGGATGGGTATGAGACGAGCGTTGGCATCCTTGGAGGAGCCGGCGACGTCGCTGATGTCCATGGCCTCGCCGAGGAGGCCGATGGCGTAGCTGCGCAGGGGCTCCTCCGCCGACTCCGCCCAGCGCATCAGCTGCGGCACCAGCTCCTCCGTCTCTTGGAACACCTCAACCCACCCGCCTGGAAGCTTGGGAAGAAAAAAGGGGGATCTACGTGAGTAGGGTCAAGGCCGGGGACGATGGTAAGGAGGAGGCGGGCGGCGAGTGTGTTCAGCGGCGTGCCCGTCACGGACGAGGCTTCCGACTCCCTCTTCAGCAGGTAGGAGTTCACCAACTTCAGTCACTACCATCCTTCTCCGTCCAGTCTAGGCAACAAAGTAAGAAGGGGGAGCCTTTGTTAGGAAGTCCTCGTTTCTGGAGATGGCCTTGAGGAGGGCGCCTAGGCCAGAGGCTGGATGGACGCGCTGTGGGTGTCGATCGTCGAAGGGATCCGGGTCCGCCTTCATGTAGGCCTCCATCTCCCGCTCCAGCAGTTCCGCCAGATGCCTCAGCGTCGGCTCTGGATCCCAGATCCCAGTCCTCTCATTCTCTCTCTCCCAAACGTTCAGCAAGCTTTCCAGTTCCTCCATCGCATTAGTGCCCTGCACTGCCATGTCAAATCTCCCCGGCTTGCTCTGGTAAGGAGGAGAAGATGATACCGTGTCAGCATTTTGACTCGTCTTATGCTGATTACTTCGTGTCCCACTGGCCATATTCAATCACTCAAAACTGTCCAATTCGAATCAGCCGTTTTTTGAAGCATAAACGCTAAAAATAAAGAACAGCGTCTTTGTCAATCTCCGCTTTGGGCTAGGTGTGAATGAGAAAAGTGAAAAAAATTTGGAAAGTTGCCTGCTGCAGCTAGAGGAAGTCGCGCAACGCTTTGATACGCAGGTTATTGCATTTGGCACATGGTCTACGGTATACCCACGCCCGCACATCCTCCACTTCCTTCACTTTGCTTGCACCCATATGTAATCATCCATTGCCAGATCATTTATGACAAAAGACTCAAGTCCCTTTGAGATTAGAGCAAGACGACTATATTGACGAATTATACAAGCTCAACATACAGTCCATGAGGAGAGTCAACTAAGCATTTGGTACACAATAACTGTGGGGACAGCTAGGGGGCAAGTAAGGTGGAGGCATGGAGAGAACGGTGCTGGAAAACAGCCTGACTCTCCCGCCGGGTGATCAAGTTGCCGGAGAGGGAAGAGCGGGGTCGGTTGAGCGACGGGGAGTAGGAGATGGAGTGACGGGGCAGTTTCCCATGAGCACTGGAGGACAACGACTGCATCCCACGTCCTGTAGCAGAGGCCAGGCCAGTCTCAGCTTCTCTTCTGCCTAGCTAGGCCAAGAAGGAACCGGAGAGAGAAAAGGAGGCGCCAGGACTGGTGGAGCAGAGTCCATTGCGCAGGTCTCTGTAGATGTCCAGGGCTCTGCTGGAGCCTGTGGGAGGGAGAGATTGTAGAGAGCTGGGGGAGGAGAGGAGAGGGAGGGATGCCTCTGCTGGTGAGCTCAGGGAAGCGAGCAGAGTCTAGGCGCAGACGACGCGACTCGCTCATCCAGAAGTAGAGCAGTGGATTCCACACTGCCGACGTCATCGCTATCGAATGAGCCCCGAGGTGGAACACGTATACCTGCCGCCCAATCTCAGCTAGAAAGGCAATCAAGGAAAAAAAAGTAAAAGAAACCTGTCTGTACCAGAGATCGCTCATTGGGACCTCCCAGTCGCGCAGGATGTTGGCCAGCGTGATGGGGAACCAAGAGGCTAGAAAGGCCAGCACCATGCTGAGCAGAATCTGCATTTCTCCTTCTCTCTCCTGCTCACTGGCTTGCTCCGCCAGAGAGAACCTGTGTGACTCGGCGTTTCTTCTTTGCAGCGCGTACAATCTGCTCACCACGCAGCAGGTCTAGACCATCCACCACCTCAACCCATCTGCTTCATAGGGCGGGTGAAACCAGATGGGGGAGATTGCTGACCATATCGGCGTGGACTTTGCGAAAGATGGTGAAGTAGCAGGCGGAGATGATGAGGAGGGGAAGGAGAAATTGGACTAGGAGCATGCTCGTCCCGTAGCTCTTCCGCAGGGTCGGCGACCACTCCTCCTCTTCGCAGAACTCCCCGCAGAACCTCCATACATGGCTGCTCTCTTGGACCCTGGAGAGTAATGGGAGGGCAGAAGAACGGGAGGCTCTTGTTGCTGACGTCGGCGACCTGTAGGACGACGAGACGCATGGAGAGGAAGAGAGGGAGGTTGACGAGGAGGGTGGCGATCCAGAGTAGGATGAGGATGAGGAGGGCCTTGCCGGCGCTGGCTTGCCGCCGCGTCATATTCACGATGCTCCAGTAGCGGTCCACCGCGATGCAGCAGAGACTCAGCGACGCTATCACCACACTCACCGCTGCAACCTCACTCTTCCTCTGCCTCTAGAGTAAAGAGGGCAG
>JASANA010000677.1:0-13686 GCA_030248095.1 Ptycholaimellus sp. GST1_10
GAATACATATTAATTATCAGCACTGGATAGAAGATTTATCGATTTATTGTCAAAAACCCAAAATCTTGATGTTTCGAAAATTTGAACATGCAGAAGTCTTTGGTTTTTCAATGAAATTAGCTGATTTTTGGTATGTACGTCCGGGATAGTATTATCTTGAAGCTGGCGAGAGAAATGTTTGAAATTTTTAGTATTACTCGATTTATAGTCAAAAACCGAAAATATTGATGTTTCAAAAATTTGAACTTGTATAATTCATGGTTTTTCATTGAGATCGGTTGAATTTTGCCATGAATTTTCATCTAGTTGTTGTCTTGAGGTGATGCCGCGCATCTTGGCAACAGCCGAGAACACCTTGTCATGATGATTACCCCGTTGAAAATGCATAAAAATTTTTGGGTCAGAAGACTTATCTCACGAAGTACATATTTGATGCTGCACTTCACCCTTGCTTGCCTTGTTTGGAAAAGCAGAAGGATAAAGCCTTCAGCCCCGAGAGAAACCAGGAGCCAAGCTGGGAAAAACTTGGGTCACCTCTGGGGATTGAACCCAGCGTTCCTGCTAATGCCGCAGGCGTGCTAACCACTAGCACCATACACCAGTTACTGAGTGCAAATCCACAATGCATTCATCAGTCAAGAGCGATCAGTTGTCCTCTGAAGCATCGGATGCCTCCAGTTAGCCTTCGACATCAACATCATTCGCCCATTTTCAAACTCAGTCCACGATCGGACTGATGGAATCAGGTATTTTGTGCGTGATATTTAAGCCATTTGTAATTAGGCACTGAAAGCCATTTATTCATGAAAGACATCTAATATATATATATATATGTGTGTGTGTGTATGTAACGGGGTAATAAAAGAAATGTTTTGAAATGTTTATAATATCCGTAAAACATCAATTATTAGCTAGAAACAGGTTAGCAAACAGTACAAAACTGCAACCACATAGCCAATGAATTCCAATCTTTAACAAAAAACAAGTATATGGCGCAAAGCGCAATAGGTGACCGCGGAGCCCATCCTATATATGAAATTGTGTCACTCCAAAAATCAAGTCTGTGGTTTCTCAACCAATTTCAAATGTAAGCACTGATTTAGAATCAACATATAAGACCAGTGAACAAAAAATCAGGTCTTCTGAGCAATTCTCAAGACTTCAGGTACTACAGCACAAAACCGTATATTGCAATTTTTCATCTTTCTACCCAGAAAAGTAATGTTTCAAATGCCCCGGGACCAGTTCCACCCCTCCAGATCTTCCTAAAATGTTATTACCTTTCAGCAAAAAAAGTTTGTCCAAATCCGTTGATAATTCGCCATTTCTTAACATACCCCATTTTTCAACCTTTTTACCCAAAAAGGTAATGTTTCAAATGATCCAGGACTGGTCCCACCCCTCTTGATCGTTCTAAAAAGTTATTACCTTTCAGGAAAAAAAAGTTTGTCAAAATCCGATGAGAATTGAGCCTTTTACAGCATACCCAAATTTTCAACCTTTCTACCCAAAAAAGTAATGTTTCAAATGCTCCGGGACTTGTTCCACCACTTCAGATCTTCCTATAATTTTATTACCTTTCAGGGAAAAAAAGTTTGTCAAAATCCGTTGAAAATTGAGCCTTTTACAGCATACCCAAATTTTCAACATTTCTACCCAAAAAAGTAATGTTTCAAATGCTCTGAGACTTGTTACACCCCTCCAGATCTTCCTAAAATTTTATTACCTTTCAGGGAAAAAAAAGTTTGTCAAAATCCGTTGAGAATTGAGCCTTTTACAGTATACCCAAATTTTCAACATTTCTACCCAAAAAAGTAATGTTTCAAATGCTCGGAAACTGGTTCCACCCCTCCAGATCTTCCTTAAAATAGCATAACCTTTCAGGAAAAAAAAAGTTTGTCCCAATCCGTTGAGAATTCGCCCGTGGACAGCATTTCCAGGAACACATAGGGGGGGCCAGAGCCAGGCTCCAGCCCCCCCTATAGGGGGGGCCAGAGCCAGGCTCCAGCCCCCCCTATAGGGGGGGCCAGAGCCAGGCTCACATTATGGTGCATTGTGTATGATGTTTTGGGCAAAACAATGTGACAATTTGCTGTCGATATCAGGAGTGGTAAAGAGATAGGAAAAAATGTGAAAAGACTGATCAATGTGAAAATCACTGTCGGCACTGGGAGCAGAAAAAGGGGACTGAAGAAGTAGTCGCAATCTTGATATCACGTTGAGGAAGGAGGCTGCATTGACTAGAGGCATGGATCCAGTGGCTGCAACTGTGGCACTGGAGCATGAGTTCGGATTGGGGCTTGAGTGACCACAGCAGGCCTCCACCACCCGACTGCTCCAATAAGGCTGCAGAGGACGGGCCAAGTCCCCCATGGACACTTTCTACAATTTCACTTCTTTAGGCCTGGTTCAAATTGAGAGGTTTAAAGTGACCTGTAGACGTCTGGAGTGGAGAATAGCTAGAACTTTGGATTGGAGCTGGGCTTGGCTGGGGTAGATGCGGTTGTCGGGACTCTGGCCCAGGAGGATGTCGGTGAGAAAAGCCATGGCAAAGAAATGCCAAAATGGCTACAGCAATCTGCAAATGTGAACTGTAGTCATGTTCTTGCATGCAAAATGGCTAACTCAATCTGCAAATGTGAACTGTACTCATGTTCTTACAAACAAAACGGCTACAGCAAGCTGCATTTGTGAACTGCAGTTATGTTCTAGCATGCCAATATGCTACAGCAAGCTTTAATTGAGAACTGTATTCATGTTCTAGCATTGAAAACGACTACATCAAGCTGCAGTCGTGAACTGTTATCATGTTCTTGCATTCAAAACGGTTATAGCAAGATGAAATTGTGAACTGTACTCCTGTTCTTGCATGCGAAACCGCTAGAGCAATCTGCAAATGTGAACTGTAGTCAAGTTCTTGCATACAAAATGGAGGCATATCCCGCCCCCCTATAGGGGGGTCAGAGCCAGGCTCCAGCCCCCCTCATAGGGGGGGCCAGAGCCAGGCTCCAGCCCCCCTAATAGGGGGGGGGGGGGGGGCCAGAGCCAGGCTCCAGCCCCCCCTATAGGGGGGGCCAGAGCCAGGCTCACATTATGGTGCATTGTGTATGATGTTTTGGGCAAAACAATGTGACAATTTGCTGTCGATATCAGGAGTGGTAAAGAGATAGGAAAAAATGTGAACTGTACTCATGTTCTATCATGACAAACGGATACATCAATCTGCAAATGTGAACTGTAGTCATGTTCTTACATGCAAAACGGCTACAGCAAGCTGCAACTGTGAACGGCAGTTATGTTCTAGCATGCCAAAATGCTAGAGCATTTTGCAAATGTGAACTGTAGTCATTTTCTTGCATGCAAAATGGCCCTTCTCAATCTGCAAATATGAACTGTACTCATGTTCTTGCAAACAAAACGGCTACAGCAAGCTGCATTTGTGAAATGTAGTCATGTTCTATTATGTCAAACGGCTAAAGCAAGCTGCAACTGTGAACTGTAGTTATGTTCTAGCATGCCAAAAGGCTACATCAAGCTTTAAATAAGAACTGTACTCATGTTCTGGCATTGAACACGACTACATCAAGCTGCAATCATGAACTGATATCATGTTCTTGCATTTAAAATGGTTGCAGGAAGCTACAAATATGAACTGTTCTCATGTTCTAGCATGCAAAACGGCTACATCATTCTGCAAATGTCAACTGTGGTCATGCTCTTGCATGCAAAACGGATACAGCAAGCTGCAACTGTTAACAAAAAATGATTGACCAACAGAAATCTATACTCTTGTAGATGATACTTAGAGCTAGTTTGTTCTAAATTTTGGGGTCTCTAGCTTATTTAGAAGTTGGGAAATAAATTTTTGAAAATGCACCATAATATTGAACTCTTCGTCAAGGCAAAAATACCCCCCTTAATCCTACTTTCAAAACATCCCCCTCCCCTAATTTTATATGTACATATACATGACGAAATTCTACGTCTCTGGCTGCAATATACACACCGTAAAATTATATGTACACATACATGTCAAAATTCTACGTCTCTGGCTGCAATATACAGAGTCCTTATTACTTTCTAGCAGTTTTTGTTTCAATATATATCTGACACTTTTGGGTTTAAACTGAGGTACGAAGTTTTACCCAAAATTGACAGATATGTTTGGGGAAAAGGACACAAAGTTTTCACCCAGCGTTTGCAAAATTATGTATAAACACGTTTTGTAAAAGCAAAACGTGTTTACACAGGGTGATCCAAGCACCAGGAAACACTCACTTTGATCAGCTGTAAAATGACTTCTACTGGGTCTCGAAGGCCCATTTCAACGCGAGAACATTAACAAAAGCCTTTTTTATAAACAAGGCAAACAAGGCCTTTTTAAATGACAAGGCAAACCGTTTAGCTATGGCCATTTGGCAAGAATTTTACTAACGTCACCTAAAAATGGCCTGGTCATTTTTTGAATGAGCGCTGCTGAAATGTTGGGCGGCTGTCCCGAGCGCGCAAAAGCTTTGAGAAAGCTGCCCAAACCACCACACAGTTGAAGAAGGAACCTCAGGGGTAAAATGCCCCGTCTGCTGAGCTCAGCTACAAAAGCAACCATTGTCCGATTACACCAGAATGGGCTGAAAAATGCCCAGATCAGAGATGCCCTCTCGAACAAAAATTTGAACCGCTCCACCATCCACAAAGTGATCCAGCGTCATGGCAATGCTCCTTCTGGTGCCACTTTCTCCAACCCGCCTCGTCAATACCCAACCCCAACAACTACGGAGACTCTCAAGTCCAAAGTGGAAAAAACCATTCTCCGCGATCCATCCATCTCCATTCGCCAACTTGCAAAAAAGCACAAGGTTTGTTTGCGATATCTTTTTCAGGATTTCAATCTGAGGTTGACCCAGGTTGGCTATGGAACGATGCATCGCATTGTCCGGAAGCTGGGATTCGGTTCCTTTCGCAAGCGGCAGGCCCACCATCTCACCGACAACCAGAAGACCAAGCGGCTGCGGCTGATGGACGCTTCCCCCCAAGAGTTATCTCCCCCCCCCCCCCCAAGAGTTATCCCCCCCCCCCCCATGGGGTTACTCCCCCCCCCCCCCCCCCCAGGGTTACTCCTCCCCCCCCAATCCAAATGTAGCATAATTGTTTGGATTGAAGTTTTTGAAACATTAAGGACATAGTTTTTGAAACATTAAGGATGTTGTTATAACTTGTTAGGTTACATTCCTAAACTGTTTAGGTTGTTTTGACATAGGTTTGATGGTCGTGTGTGTAGGCGGGGAAACCTTTTGGGGGGGGGGGGGGGGGGGGGGGGTAACTAGGGGGGGGGGTGTAACTCAGGGGGGGGGGGTGGGTGTAACTGGGGGGGGGGGGTGTAACACATGGGGGGATCAGCCATCAGCCATCAGCCAACATTTTTATTTTCCATACTTCATCTTGTTTTTGTTTTATCCCAAACGATGAAGAAGATGAATTGAAACGGACAGACGATGAATTGGTAGTAAAGCTGCGCGTAGCAAGGAATGAGGAAGATGCGAAATTGGAATGTAGACAATGTAGACGCCAAGGAATTAAAGAAGTCGGAATAAAAGAAGCTTAAATGGATCATGCTCATGCTGTGCATGAATAAATGAAATGGCTCATGCTATTGCAGAAATGATCATGCTCATGCTGTACATGAATAAATGAACGGGAAGGCTTTTAATGAAGGAAGGAACGGGGATTAGTCATCATCCTCCCGGCAGCGGTGGAGGCAGTAGGTCAGGCCCTTGGTGAGCAGGATGCCCACGATCAGCATCGTCAGACCCGTCGCGAGGTGCTTCAGGTAGGTCCAGGTATCCTGGGGCATTGGGAGGCTGAGTGGAGGGTGAGAGAGAAAGGAGGAAGGAACCTCGTCGTTTTCGGTGGCGTCGGCCATGATGTCCACCCCCTTGTTGACCAGGCGCTCTCCGATGCTGTCCAGCCCGTTCCCCGCCGTTTTTCCCAGGCCACACTTTGCCTCGCATGTCGCTCCGCAGAGAGTGGTAGCTGGAAAGCGATATTTGATGAAAGTGGGAAAGTTTTTTGGGAGGGGTAACCGTTGAATTGGCAGCAGGGTGCCTGGACGGTGGCGATCTCACAGAGGAAGTCCTGCGAGCAGAAGGCCTCAAGGAAGTTGAGCCCCCTTCCAACGCAGGACTTGAAGGCGAAGCCTTCGAAGTGCCCGTCCCATCCGCCGGGGCAGCTGAAATTGAGTCTCAATTTATTCTATGTAATCTGGCTGCAATATCTGAAACATCATTCATCCATTTTCATCCAGACACAGTCATGAACACAGAGACTATAGGTTTCCGCCGCTCTTTTGGCAGGTGTAGGGATAGTCGGGTTTGGGGGCGACGCACACGGCCAGAGCGGCCAGGATCACGATCAGCTCCATGCGCACCATCACACACACTCACTCTCACTCCAATCACACCGACGGCAGGGCTAGAGAGGCTAGTGACTAGTGAGGGCGAGTGTGGCGAGTGGCCTTTCACCAGGCCTTGTGCAAGAGGGGAATGCGCGTGTCTTGGAATGGCTGGCGCAGATTGAGACGATTGAAACTACGGTAGCATAAAAAAGCGCTGTCACGAGTGCTTCTATCCTATCACGCCACTTACAGCCTAAAAATGTGGCGATTGGTTTTATTTCTGACCTGTGCGTTAGCCAACGAAACTGAAGACATTTGGGAATGTATTACAAACAACATTGCTCCCCAAAATATTCCATGTGCCTCCTTTGCCTGGGGCAGCTGCATGGATGTCTGTTCCGAGGGCATTCAACCATGCCACAACTGCTTCCTGTTTTTCGCCGCTACAAAACAAATCGAGCGCTGCCAGCCAATGATGCCATATATCGCAAAGACTATTCCAGTTAGTTTTTGAAATAGTTTGAGGCAATGGATAAAATTAATTTGAGGCATGTCTTCGTGACTTTGTGGAGGACAGCGACTGTGCAAATACAACAGATAGCAATGGCGATGGCGAGTTTGAGCTGAGCGATGGCGATACGCGGCATTGCTGGGTTTCAAATCTTCGGCCACCTCTAATGGAAATGGCCTGCCCCATCGAACACCGCCACCGCCACCGCCATCGCCCTGCCCCAAAAAGCCGCTTCACTATTCTAGCTGAAATGGATGGAGATGTTCTACCGCCAGATCAGATGGGACAGGTCCCCATTCATCGTGTTCAGTTAGCTCTTTTCACTCCTCTTTTCTCACTCTCTCACTACTTGAAATCAAAGTAAATAGTTTGTTGCTAATGGAAAGCATGTTGCAGAGATATCGAGCATATCTTCCAGACTGATGAAGGTGGGCTGAGGTTCCTTGCACGCTTTGGCTTCATCAGCAACAAGATGCCCTTCAAGGGCTACCCAGAACGCGATAACAAGCTGGCTCCACGAGATGAGAATGAAGATCCAAACATACAAGCAGCAGAAGAAGCACCAGTAGAAGCACCAGAAGGAGCAGCAGGAGGAGCAGCAGGAGGAGCAGCAGACTGGCAAGAGGCTGAAGAACAAGATGAAGCAGATGTCAGACCTGCTGGTGGTGGCCCCATAAGGAACAGGTGTGGGCGTCCGCGTGGTCAAGAACATGCAGCAGCAGCAGCAGCAGGCCAGGCACACCGCTACTCCTGGAGAAACAAACCAACCCATCAGCTGACATGGAGATGCAAAACCTGCTACCGACCTCCAGTGCCCAACACTGCAAGCACCTGGACCTACCGCTCTCTCTACAGGGCCTCCTTTTTCGGCATCACGCAACTAGAAGCAAATACACTGCTAAAACTCCTCTACCACTGGAGCTACCACCCAGAAATGAATTTACAAAACATTGCCGCAGAGGTAGCAGTACGCAGACAAACAGTAGCAGAGTGGTACACCATATTTCGGGACATCACCCGGTTCTGGGCAGTGGATAATGTTCCTCAGCGTCGCATAGGTGGCCCTGGACGTGTAGTAGTAAGCTTCGCAATGCTAATGCTGCCTCATGCGAACCCAATTATTATTATCTTTTAAGGAGATCGATGAGAGTAAACTCTTCCATGCCAAGTGCAACCGTGGCCAGAACCTCCGAGTACAACATACCTGGGTTTTTGGAATGTACGAACGTAATACCCGCCATGTGATTGCCATACCTGTCGAGCGCCGAGATGTGGATACTCTTTTACCTCTGCTGCAGCAGTGGGTGGAGCCGCAGACACGAATCATTTCTGACCAATGGTTCATTCAAATTTTAAGCGATTCCATCTACCATTTTGCTTTTCAGGGGCGCCTATTGGAACATTCAGAATCTTCAAAACCAATATGACCACCATTGGGTCAACCACCGCCTCCATTTCCGTGACCCACATGACCCAACAATCCATACGAACAACATTGGTTATCCCCCCCCCTCAATATGCCCCCCCTCAATATGCCCCCCCCCTCCCCAACAATATCCCCCACCCTGCCAGATTAACCCCCCCCCAAATGTTGTTATTTCCAGAAGGAGCTTGGAAACAACTGAAAGATACACTGAGGAACATGAGAGACCCCAATGGAGACCTGCTACCTGGCTACCTCTACAACTATATGTTCCGGCGGTTCCATGGCGAGAAAAAAGGGAGAGTGATTTTCATTGAAATGCTTAAGCTAATCAGGTATTATTGGACACCTCCATCTGCTTAGGTGATGCTATTCATGCCTAATAAAGTCATAACCACAGTCATAACGAACGCAGAGCAGCTGCGCAACAAATTGGGCTTGGGGGGGGGGGAAACCCTTGGGGGGGGGGGGAAACTTTGGGGGGGGGGGGGAAGAACCCTTGGGGGGGGGGAAGAACCTTTGGGGGGGGGGGGAAACGTCAATCAGCCGCGGCTGCAACGGGCAGCACACATGCTGCAGCGTGGGGCAGCCGTGGGGTGGGACAACATTGCGTGGTCCGATGAGAAGCTCTTCTCCATCCAAGAGGGGCACAATCCTCAAAAATCCCGGCTTCTAGCTCGAGGCAGAAAGAGCAACATCCCCAGTCATCTCCTCAATGTCCAACGCCAGCAGAAACCATCAAATGTTTCCGCAATCCTCGTGCCATCAAATTGAAAAAACTGGAATTTGAGGTGATGGTTTGGGCAGCAGTGAGTTCAGAGCAAAAGTCTCGGCTCATTTTCATTTGGCGAGGAGTGAAAGTCAATGCCTTGGAGTAACAAAATCGCGTCCTCGAGAAGGAGGTGAAGACGATGGGTGCAAAGATGTTCCCCTGACGCCCCTTCCTCTTCCAGCAGGACTCCGCCCCTGCTCATGCTGCCAACACCACCCCGGCTTGGTTCGTCGCCAACGGCATCGATTTCCTCACTCCCGATGAGTGGCCACCAAGCTCCCCCGACCTCAACGTCCTCGATTTCTGTGTCTGGTCAGTCCTCGAGTCCATCGCCTGCAAAAAGGCCCACAACAATGTCGACGACCTCAAGCGATCTCTCTGACGGGCCTGGGGCAAGCTGAGCCAGGACACCCTTCGAAACGCCTGTCAATCGGTCCCCACCCGCCTCCGCAAAGTCATTGCTGCTCAAGGCGGCTACATTGAGTCGTAGCCTTCATTTGTACAGCAGAATTACGCTTTGTGACAGTTTTCAGCAATTGTTTCAGACCAAAAATCAACTTGTTTTGTATGAAAGCAATTTTGTCCACTTACTTTTTGACCATACCTTACAAAAACTTTTCCCAATTTTTGTGCCTAACTTTATCGGTAATTTCCTTTTGCATGTCGTTTTTTAAGGCTTCAATTTACCTTCCTGCGTTGGAAAATCGAAAAAATGTTGAAAAGCTGTCCTGCACGAATTAAAAAGAAATGGTGTTTTCTGGTGCTTGGATCACCCTGTACAGGCTTTACATTTTTCATTGCAAAATTATATGTATATATACATGTCAAAATTCCACGATTTTGCTGCAATATATACTTTAGTTTATTATAGCCGACCGGGGGATTGGAAAAAGAGCGAAGCGATTTTTCCATTCCCGCGGGGGGCTTGGCTTCATTCATTTTTCCACAATGACATGGAAAAATATACCTGTGCCGGAGAGATTTTTCCCGCGCTTTGCGCAGTTTGATGGAACAGAGCAAAACGAAATT
The DNA here is from genome assembly GCA_030248095.1 of Ptycholaimellus sp. GST1_10. Lineage (NCBI taxonomy): Eukaryota > Metazoa > Nematoda > Chromadorea > Chromadorida > Chromadoridae > Ptycholaimellus > Ptycholaimellus sp. GST1_10. The sequence continues at coordinate 10,127 of JASANA010000677.1, forward strand.
ACATCAAACTGAGCAAAGCGCGGGAAAAAGCTTCCAGTGTATATATGGAAAAATTGATTATGTATATACATTGCACCCCAGCGACCCTACTACGGAGCTGGGGTGTGGCTTCAATATTCAAAGTCCCATTTTTTCCCAACAAAATTCCTAACAACATTTCCTTATCACAGCATATCTAGGTACCAATTGTAATTGATCCTGTCATTTCAGTGAATAACATGATGCAGGCCGCGTCGGTTGTGGTTGGGTTGAATGCAAACTGCAATATTTTTTCCATTTTTTAAGAAAAAATAAAGTTTAAAGACTAACCTCCAAATCCATAATCCCACGTGTTCCTGTTTTCTCTCCACACTTGCCCAGTTCAACACACACTAGGGTTTCCCTTGCATGCATTTGTCAAGTGTTAGTTAGCCTTGTAGGCGCTAGCGTATCTTTCACGTTTCCAAATACTTCCATTAAGGCCAAATATGGCTTTTTTGCATTGCATTTAATTTTTTCAATATCACCGTTAGTTTTTTAAACATATTTTGCCGTAATCGTCCCAGTCAAAATATCCCTTTCATTTAATTTCACATTGAACTCGCTCAAGTTCATATGCTCAGAAAACGTGGAATATAGATTATAGTGACCATACAATGCTTGTTGTTTAACAAACCCAACATAAATACGATTTGGCAATTTTTCACCATTCAAAACATCATGCCATTTCCATACACTAGTACCTGCATGCATTGTCTGGATTTTAGTCTCCAATTTATTAAAAAATATGGAGGCATTTTGTTTGATGGAGCTCAAAGGTTTTGACAGCACAGTTGGACTGATTTCCAGTCTGTTTGCATAAATTGAGGCAACATCTATGCTCAATTTATATTTTTTATTCTTTTCTTGAGTGCAAAGGCTGAAACTATCAGGCACACACCTAAGTTCAACCCCGATTTCCACATCAGGTGGTAGAAGCTGTCTAGCGCTCATCAGTATATCGCTATAAATTCGCCCATAGAGGGTTACAGGTTTACTTTCATCATAATTATCCCCTTCTGCCCCCGACGTTACTGTAATTGCAGCCCCACCAGTCAAATCTGAACGTTTCATAGCTACATCTTTTGACCCATCCAGATTACCCCACATATCACGGTTGCTCTGAGTTGACCCAAACCACTTACAGGTAACACTTGTGAATGGGTATGCATTCATATTACTCGCCATTTGAGAATCAAAACGTACACAATTGGATGCAAACATACTTGACATACCCCCAAATTCAAGAAATACACTTTCCTCCTTTTTCATTTTAGTCCCAGCATTGACAATTCTACACTCCAACCCCAACAGTGCAGAATTCATATCAGTAGACCTGGTTGGATCAGGTGGAATAAGAAATGACAAAACATCAGTATCTTTTAGTTATTGTCCGCTTAAAAACATAACCCAATGTGGGTTCAGCATCATAAGTGGTGGCTTTATTATAGTTGAGTCTATTCACTTCCATGTTAGTTGTCTACCCTTTTAACGGCTTTTTAGATCCCTTTTAACCCTTTTTGTTAGATTTTTGACCGCGGAGCGGCCCGAAGGGCCGCTCCGCGGTCTATAGAGGTTACTAAATTTTTGTCCTCAGGTATATATATATATATATATATATATATATATATATATATATATCTGGAAATGCTGGCCTTATCAGCCTCAACATTTCCTTATCACAGCATATCTAGGTACCAATTGTAATTGATTCTGTCATTTCAGTGAATAACATGATGCAGGCTGCGTCGGTTGTGGTTGGGTTGAATGCAAACTGCAATATTTTTTCCATTTTTTAAGAAAAAAATAAAGTTTAAAGACTAACCTCCAAATCCATAATCCCACGTGTTCCTGTTTTCTCTCCACACTTGCCCAGTTCAACACACACTAGGGTTTTCCCTTGCATGCATTTGTCAAGTGTTAGTTAGCCTTGTAGGCGCTAGTGTATCGTTCACGTTTCCAAATACTTCCATTAAGGCCAAATATGGCATTTTTGCATTGCATTTAATTTTTTCAATATCACCGTTAGTTTTTTTAACATATTTTGCCGTAATTGTCCCAGTCAAAATATCCCTTTCATTTAATTTCACATTGAACTCGCTCAAGTTCATATGCTCAGAAAACGTGGAATATAGATTATAGTGACCATACAATGCTTGTTGTTTAACAAACCCAACATAAATACGATTTGGCAATTTTCCACCATTCAAAACATCATGCCATTTCCATACACTAGTACCTGCATGCATTGTCTGGATTTTAGTCTCCAATTTATTAAAAAATATGGAGGCATTTTGTTTGATGGAGCTCAAAGGTTTTGACAGCACAGTTGGACTGATTTCCAGTCTGTTTGCATAAATTGAGGCAACATCTATGCTCAATTTATATTTTTTATTCTTTTCTTGAGTGCAAAGGCTGAAACTATCAGGCGCACACCTAAGTTCAACCCCGATTTCCACATCAGGTGGTAGAAGCTGTCTAGCGCTCATCAGTATATCGCTATAAATTCGCCCATAGAGGGTTACAGGTTTACTTTCATCATAATTATCCCCTTCTGCCCCCGACGTTACTGTAATTGCAGCCCCACCAGTCAAATCTGAACGTTTCATAGCTACATCTTTTGACCCATCCAGATTACCCCACATATCACGGTTGCTCTGAGTTGACCCAAACCACTTACAGGTAACACTTGTGAATGGGTATGCATTCATATTACTCGCCATTTGAGAATCAAAACGTACACAATTGGATGCAAACATACTTGACATACCCCCAAATTCAAGAAATACACTTTCCTCCTTTTTCATTTTAGTCCCAGCATTGACAATTCTACACTCCAACCCCAACAGTGCAGAATTCATATCAGTAAACCTGGTTGGATCAGGTGGAATAAGAAATGACAAAACATCAGCATCTTTTAGTTATTGTCCGCTTAAAAACATAACCCAATGTGGGTTCAGCATCATAAGTGGTGGCTTTATTATAGTTGAGTCTATTCACTTCCATGTTAGTTTTCTACCCTTTTAACGGCTTTTTAGATCCCTTTTAACCCTTTTTTTAGATTTTTGACCGCGGAGCGGCCCGAAGGGCCGCTCCGCGGTTGATAGAGGTTACGGTCCGTTGCCAACACTGAGTCAAAGGGCATGACATAGTTGGTGTTGCATGGTTTGCGGTAAACTGAGGTAATAGGGTACCATTGGTCACTGCCATCGTCGTGTAGTTGTATTCCGCGTGTTAAAATAACGTCCAAAAATGGCAGACATCCATTTTTCTCCCTCCTCCCAGGTAACTTTTAGTGATTCGCATTTCTGGTTTAGGTGTCGGATAAAATTCTCCCACTGGTTGTATTCATCTGTGATTACCATAAAGGAATCGTCCACATATCTGTAGTAGCAGTGTATTGTAATGTTGTGTTCACTCGCTTCATGTTTAATGTTTCTTTCCCAATGTTCCAAGTAGATGTCAGCAAGAGGACCACCGCGGCTGAAGCGCCCATTGGGAGACCTTTCTTCTGTCTGAAAGTACTGTTTAACACCTCTGTT
>JASANA010000680.1:0-26952 GCA_030248095.1 Ptycholaimellus sp. GST1_10
AAATAACGAAAATAGCCTTGATAAGGAAGGTATTGAACAATCTATTGGCCTTAGTTTAAAAGAAAGAGAAATATTTGAAATAGGAGATACAAGGGTTAATGAACTAGTAACAGATAATTTAGATATCAAAAAAGCTATAGAAATAGTAGATGCAGCATGTTTAGAAGGGATATATGTAGAAATAGTACATATTCTTTCTTAAACAGATAAAAACATCTATATATATTTATTTATATTTGCATTATTTCTTCTTTTTAGAAAAACTAAAAAAACCTACAAACTTTTTAAATATATTAACAAAGAAATCTATAATTGTACCTATAAATGACTTTATTTTTAATAATATATATGCGAAACTGTTATAGATATAACAACCAAAACGTTTAAAAATACCAACTTTATTCTGTTTATCAGCATTTTCATTATTATTTACTGTGCTTTCTTGTACAATATTATTTTCATTTAAATTATTAATATTCATTCTATAACCTTTTCTTTTCGCTGGAACATAATGGAACAAAAAGTACACTAGAACATAATTTTTGGGAGAAAAAATAGTTTGGGCTTGCCGATGATACCACATATTTTGTCCACTTTTTACAGATAAAAAGCAAAAGTCTTGGCCCGAGGCAGGTTCGAACTCAGCTGAACACATTAGGTCAAACGAACAAGCCCATTAGGTCATAAGTCAAACGAAACGAACTTAACCACTCAGCCGCACGTCCCAATATGCATCATTAGTCTATATCAACTACATGTATTTACTATTGGACTTGACGATTGCTGCCTTTAGTGTAGGCCGATTGAATACCTACTATCGTCCATTGAATAGATGTGAAGAAGGAGCAGGAGCAGGAGCAGGAGAAGGAGAAGGAGAAGGAGAAGGAGAAGGAGAAGGAGAAGGAGAAGGAGAAGGAGAAGGAGAAGGAGAAGGAGAAGGAGAAGGAGAAGGAGAAGGAGAAGGAGTTCGGACAAATGGTTTTGAGTAAATTTCTCTTGTGTTCTGCCATTTTTGGGCAATTTCTCGCGAGTTTTTGTCAATTTGATTATGTTCTTTCCAATGCAAAAAGAATCAGAACGAATGGACGTTTGTGTGAAGCATGAAATCCTTATCAATTTTAAGATCTAGCAATAACCCCGAAAACGTACACCTGGGTCGAAAAGAGGGGCTGGGCGCTGACGGTCGCTTTGCTCCCTCGCGCCAGCCCAATACTGACCCATGTTCTTGGTCAAATGTGATGCTAGATTTAATTACACCTATTAACTCTTTATATGACATCTTCAGACATTTCGCCATATATAAAGGGACGATTAAGCGTCCATATGGAGCGTGCCCCCACTCAAGGACTGCAGCATGGGAGAAATTGACATTATTAGTGGAGCATAATGCAGGCCTGTCAGATACAATAAGCTCGTTTTATGCATCATGCTAAGCAATTGAAAACACCGATATGGTGACAAGCTTAATCGTAAGGAAAATTAAAAAATGTGTTACTGCTGTCTTTCTTAGGCTTCGAATACAGTCAGTTTTGGTCACACTTCAAAAAACCTCTCTTAAAGCCTTGAGCAAGTCCAGCAAATACTTTCTCAGAATGCTTTCCAATTTAGACCATCTCGGGCGCCCCCCTTTTTGTTTCATCAATAAACTCGGTACTGCTGGGTCGCCATCACATTGCAGAGAAGGAATTACTGGCAGCATAGGAGAGCCTTCGTTGCCCTCAAAACATACCCATGGGTCGTAAAAGGGCTGGGCAGTTTCTGGTTGCTGCGGGCCCCATGGGTCTTTCTTTCTTCTTTCATCTATGCTCGTACACATTTACCATTTTTTGGAGATTCGCAAATCACAAGTAAAACAACCACGGCATCAAAGTTCATGACAAGCTCTGAGGAGCATTTGGGAAGGGGCTGGATAAAAGCGATGGAGGGATTCTAGAATGCAGTGAAAATGGCGGCCATGAAAAGGAGAGGGGAGATGCGGAACTGGAAGCAGGCTTTGGTGGGGCTGTGGTAAATGTTTGGCTTTTGAGCAGGCCTAGGACTTGGGCTGGCCTTGAGACTTGGCTCGGTGCTTTGGCTAGGTTTGGGGCTCAGATGAGGCTTGGAGCTCAGATGAGGCTTGGGGCTCAGGTGAGGCAGGGGGCTTTGGGCAGGGTTGGGGCTGAAATGAGGCAGGGGGCTTTGGGCAGGGTTGGGGCTGAGATGAGGCTTGGAGCTTAGGCGAGGCAGGGAACTTTGGCTAGGTGTCAGAGTCTGAGGATGGTGGACTGCAGATGTGGCCGTCGCAGTCGCAGAAATCGTCGCACGGCCAGCTGCTGAAGTGGACGGAATCTTCGCGGGCGTCGAAGGAGTGCTGGGCGCCGGCCAGGGAGAACAACGAGACTGTAGCCATGCCGGAATACCGTTGATAAGGACATCTGAGCAGAAGTCGTTCTGGGACCGGCTCGCTAGAAAATTAGAGGATCACTATGTTGGTGGAAAGGTAAGAACACTTATTGAGAGCACGGAACCCTAAGACGTCTAGGAACACAAGTGAGAACACTGAGAATCCTTTCTCTTTGCGCCTTATTGAGAACACTTTTACTCAACATACTACTGCGCAGGTTGTAGGCAGGCTAGAATGGAGTTTCAACCTGTCCTCGATTGTCCTAAGTCTGCTGCATCCGGGACAGTTAGAAATTTGATGGTTGAGCCAGTAAATCATGCGCTACATTAGATTTAGTAAAAAAAAGTCGAAAAAGAACACTAAGAGTGTTAACATCAAGGTATTCTCGGTAAAAGGAAAACTCGGTCCCAGGAAAACTCGGTCCCTGGGAAAACTCGGTCCCGGGAAAACTCGGTCCCCGGGAAAACTCGGTCCCTGAATAAGCTCGGTCCCTGTAGTTGCTCAGTCCGAGTATTGGCCTTGTCCCTGTAGCAGCTCGGTCCTTGGGATTGCCTCTATGCTTACCCATACATTCCATCTTTCACGAACTGTTTGAAATTGCATTCTTTGACCAAGGGTTTTCCAGCCATTGCCATAAAGGAGGACTTTGTGATGGATATTGGAGGAGCCATTCAGGTGCACTTCACTCCACCTTGCTATGCGCGACCTTAAAAAATGAGGGCAAACAATGGAGAAAATTCCAGGCAGATGAAATAAAAATCATACTCATGGACTTTGACAATGCCTATGGCGCCTAGGTTCCAAATCTTGATGGCTGCCATCTCATGAACCTCATTCTCTAGTGAAATGCAATAAATGATCTTTTCATGATTTTTTGATGGTTGGTCTAAAAACTTTGAAAAATAGAAAACTAGGACAATTTTAGCTTTCACTCAAGTATTTCCAGGGATCGAGTTTTCCAGGGACCGAGTTTTCCCAGGGGCCGAGTTTTCCCAGTGACCGAGTTTTCCCAGGGACCGAGTTTTCCTGGGACCGAGTTTTCCCAGGGACCGAGTTTTCCTGGGACCGAGTTTTCCTAGAATCGGTATTCTCGGCTGTTGCCAAGAGATGCGCGGCCTTGCCCACCTCATTAAGATATGAAATAATCAAAAAATAGCAATGGCTATGAAAAATATTTAAAAAACTGGCATAGATCTATTTTTGGTTTCTGAGGCATTTAATGCGATTTAATTAATAATTAATAAATTTAAAATGCAAATTTATGAAACAAGGTAATATCGGCTATTGCCAATAGATGCGCGGCCGTCTTGACACATAACAGGGTTTATTTCAGTTTGTTTGAATGAATGAATGTTTACTTTGGATGAACTTTGTCCTTAGATGGATGGTTAAAGCATCAGTTTACCACAGCGATTGGGACTCAATTGGATTAAACAAAGAACAAACAGAAAATGAAGTTTAAGGTCTCGTTTGGGTTTCTGAGGCTTTTAATACTAAAAATAATACTTTAAATTATTAATACAAGTTAATTCACATTTTCGAAAACATTTCGAATTTCAAGGCCCTAATTTTTGAGGTTTTTTGACCATAAATCCAGAACAAGTCAAAATTTCGCCGATCCCAAAAAAACGTCCCGAGCCACCACCTAGACGGACTTCGATGCAAAATTTCAGCCAATTTAATTGAAAAACCGAGGAGTACGGGCTGCGGTACCACACACATATATATATATCCTAGGGCGCGACAGCGCCCTAGTTATGAATGGGTGATCGAGTTTTTGGGTGGTCGCATGTCCCGAGATTCAGCGCCTTGGATATTGGATGAAACCATGGACATTTATACACCAATCGAAAGCTTGTGAGGAGATCTCGAGGGGGAAAATCGTGAAATTTTGATTTTAGCCTTAGAATTTTAGAAATTTTGAAAAAACCTGAAAAAAGTGGTAAAAAACATGACATCTCTGTTTTTGAAGTACTCTCATTTAAGCATGAAAGTAAAATTCAAAAGTCAAAGAATTACGTGTTTTAGCAAATTGTTCCAGCTTTTCAGTGGTGCTATTTTTGTCATGAGTACCATAGAGAAATTTCCCAATCAATTCACGTTTGTGAGAGCGATTGGGTCCGACTTTGTGCTCTACCCATTTCGCTTATGTTTCAATGAAGCCAAACTGCGCAGTTTTATTCAAACTGATGCGCAGATTAGCTTGTATGCAATAGGTTTGTGAGCTTTATAGGGTATTAGAAAGTGACGTCGACCCAGCTATGAATGTTGGTATATATCACAAAAAAATCAAATTGATTGAAGGACTTCTCGTTTGAAACCTAGGACATATGTACCCATCAATCGAAGCCAAATGGCTGCTCCAGATGGCGAAATTCTTGAAATTTTGAAAGGTCTCAGCATTGTTTGAAGCCTTGTTCATGTGGCAAAAAAACTGGCTAGTCTTTTCCACATGAACAAGATATAGACAAGAATAAAATGCTACAGCATGCGAAGCTTATGAATTTTCGATCATCAAAAAGAAATAGACAAGTTGTAACACAATCGTGATTTATTTTGGTTTAAATTGAGCATTTCATTGGTTTTGTCCATCTAAAAACTCCACTGCTCATTCATAAGCAGGCGGCAATTTTGGCACAAAGAGCACAAAAACATTAGAAAAAGTAATAAAATAGAAAATAACAAAAAATAAAGTAAAATTGTTTTAAAATGGCATAAATTAAATTTAAAAAATTGTTGCGTTTTTTTGATATAATAAAACTAAAATATTATTATTTAGGCATAGAAAACGAACAATATCGAAATCAAATTGAAACAAGCTAAGGTAAAATCAAGTTTTGCAGGCATTTAAAATGTGACAAATTTTAATTGTGAATCATACTTCAGTTGGAGCATTTAATTATTTTTTGTGAGGCCTAAAAAGTTCTAAGGTTAAAAAATTAATTTGAAAAATTTATTTAAAAATTAAAATAAATATTTTTAAAAAGTTTAGCAAAAAATGACGATAAACAAGATATTGAATATTCTACTGAGGAATGGTTTCTGCCACAAATTGCCGCCTGCTTATGAATGAGCAGTGGAGTTTTTAGATGGACAAAACCAATGAAATGCTCAATTTAAACCAAAATAAATCACGATTGTGTTACAACTTGTCTATTTCTTTTTGATGATCGAAAATTCATAAGCTTCGCATGCTGTAGCATTTTATTCTTGTATATATATATATATGCGGACAGACGGACGAAAAATGGGGTAACTGTATAAGCGGGCCTTGGCCGCCCGCCGCTCCATGCAGGGCGCCAGAGCTCCTCCGGCCTCCGGGCATGGGCTCTACGGCCCCTACGCTTCGCCTAGCATGCTTCGCATGCTAGGCTACGCTCCGGGGCCTCCGCGCCCATGCCCTACGGCCTCCGGAGCTCTGACTGCCCTGCCCTCCGCGGCAGGCGGCCTGCGGCCGCGCAAAAATTTCGAATTTTAAGGTCTCCACTTCGAGGTATTTTGACCATAAATCTAGAACCAAGCAAAATGGCACCAATCGCAAAAAAACGCCCCGAGCCACCACCCAGATGGACCTTTATGCAAAAAATCAGCCAATTTTGTTGAAAAACTGAGGAGTACAGCTCTGCGACATAAGAGGGGATACTAGCACCTAACATTTTACTTCAAAGTAGGTTGCATTTAGTGCTGTTCTTCATTTTGGTTACCATCTGCATTGCTCTGTATTTATATCATCACAATTTTTTTGCGCGGCCGAAGGCCGCCTGCCGCGGAGGGCAGGGCAGTCAGAGCTTCGGAGGCCATAGGGCATGGGCGCGGAAGCCCCAGAGCATAGCCTAGCATGCGAAGCATGCTAGGCGAAGCATAGAGGCCGTAGCACCCGTGCCCGGAGGCCGGAGGAGCTCTGGCGCCCTGCCCAAAGTGGCGGGTGGCCAAGGCCCGCTTAAGCTGTTACCCAATTTTTTGTCCGTCATTCCGCATATATATATATATATATATATATATATATATCTTATTACATACGCGTGACCCCATTTTGGGAGGGTACCTCGCGCACTCTGGATTCTTAACTTATGCTAGCATAAGATACCATTTTGGATAGAGCTCGGATAGGGCAGTATTTGGCAATAGGGCGCACCTGTCCCTGAATCATAGAATATAATGAAATCATCGAAAATGTGCTCATTTTCAACATTTTCCAAATTTGAAACTTCATTGCTCAGCCAATTTTCAACATTTCTTGGCGGAACGATTCTGTTTAAAATCATCATTATACATTTTCATTTTATTAAAAATTTTTTATGTTAAAAATGCCATTGAGTAAAGTCAATTTTCGCCATTTTGGCCCTACTCAGTGAGCTGATGTTTCAAGGTATTCATTAGTAGGGATATGCAGGTATTCAATGCCTGAGAACAGTTTGGCTGCATGCGATGCATTTAGACATTGATCGGCTTAGACATTAGACTTTTCTGATCAGCAATGCTTCCAAAACTTGTGTAATTTAAGATGCTGATCTTTGGTGAGCTGTAAATTAATTACTTTTCAGCATTGATTCTTGATTCATGTCATCGAGAAATGAAAAGAGAAATAATATTTCACATGCTGTGAACGAATGAAAAGAGTGGCCTCAAATTACTAGTATATATATATATATAACTGGTACCATCGCCAATGCGAAAGTAATGCTCTTTTCTCCTTTTAAAATCAATTGCCCCGAGTAAAAAGACTAAGAAATATAGCAAATAGAAGTGGAATCTGCTTCTTTGACAGTTGTATTTTGTTTTGGCGCGCAATTAAATGTCTCTTTTCGGGGCGCGCCAAAACAAAATTCAAATATCGAAGCAGATTCCACTTGTATTTGCTATATTTCTTAGTCTTTTTACTCGGGGCAATTGATTTTAAAAGGAGAAAAGAGCATTACTTTCGCATTGGCGATGGTACCAGTTATTTCTTCAACTTTTAAATGTCAAAAATAGAACAAAGCAACAAAGCAGAACAAGCAATGTCAAAAATAAAATAAATATCATGTGATTATTTCTCAGGGTTTTCGATTTTAGCACTAGCATTAGATATCAAAAAGCAAACAAAAATATTTGCTTGTGTTAGGATTCGAACTTGCTAGACTCACCACGAAGGACAATCGCTTACACCACTACACCATTAGTGCATGGATTCCTTGGCTATGAATTGATTGGCCTGGCGCGAGGGAGCAAAGCGACCGTCAGCGCCCAGGCCCTCTTTTCGACCCAGGTGTATGTTTTGAGGGTTAATGCTAGATCTTGAAATTGATAAGGCTCCTGCTCCTCACAGAAGAATCCAATCGCTCTGATTCTTTTTGCAGTGGAAAGAGCATCCTCGAATTAGCCTACACTCGCGAGAAACTGCCAAAAAGTTCAAAATTTGGTATAGAAAAATGAAAAACAAAGTGCCGTCCGAACTCCTGCTGCCCTGCTGCCCTGCTGCCCTGCTGCCCTGCTGCCCTGCTGCTGCTGCTTCGCATCTGCTAATGAACGAGAGTAGGTATTCAATTTATCCCCCCACCCCCCTCTCCGGTCCTTGGGCTTCAGGTATTCATTTAAAGTCATAGCCCTTCAATTGACCAGTCCAGCATAGGCACCAGTGGTGTAGTGGTGTAAACGGGCCGGTGGCTGGTTGAATCTGGCAGGTTCAAATCCTTCTCGTGAATAAAGTTTATTTTTTGTATATTTGAAGTTGAGGAAATAGCTGGTACCATCGGCAAGCCAAAAGTAAAGATCTTTTCTCCTGAAAATCGATTCCCTCAAGTGTAATGGAAAGAATATATCAAATTTAATTTTTTTTTGCACAATTTTTAACTTTCCAAAATCGTTTTTTTAGCTAAATGGTGTCTTATTCGTTTAAGCAAAAAAAATAAAAACAACAATTAGAAGAAAAAAAAATTGATACAAGTCTTTTTTATGTTTAAAGTTGAGGAAATAAATGGTACCATCGGCAAGCCGAAAGTAAGCTCTTTTCTCCCAAAAAAACAAATGCCCCGAGTGTAAAGTCAAGGAAATTTCCCTACTACGAGTGGAATCTGCTGTGTCACCTGTATTTTGTTTGAGCGCGCCTGAAAAGAGCTCTTGAACTGCGCGCGAAAACAAAATGCAGATGCCCCACAAGCAGATTCCACTCGTAGTAGGGAAATTTCCTTGACTTTACACTCGGGGCATTTGTTTTTTTGGGAGAAAAGAGCTTACTTTCGGCTTGCCGATGGTACCATTTATGTTATAAATTAGGCCAACGATTCAAGGACGTGGGTTGGGGGGAGTTGGAATGAATACCTACACCCATACATGGAGGAGATGCGAAGGGAAGGGAAGGGGAGGGAAGGGAAGGGGAGGGAAGGGAAGGAGTTCGTGCGGCACTTTTGTTTCTCAAATTTTTCCCTCAATTCCTCAGTTTTTTGCCCTTTTTCGCGAGTGCCCTCCACAATTCGATGTTGCTCTTTCCAATGCAAAAAGAATTAGATAGATTGGTGCTATTTAGGGTGAGAAAAAGCCTTATCAATTTTAAGATCTGGCAATAACCCTCAAAACATACACCTGGGTCGAAAAGAGGGCCTGGGCGCTGACGGTCGCTGTGTCCAGGGCCAGTACTCCGCGGTTATTCAACGAAATTGGCTGAGTTTTTGCATAAAGGTCCATCTGGGTGGTGGCTCGGGGCGTTTTTTTTGCGATTGGCGCCATTTTGCTTGGTTCTAGATTTATGGTCAAAAAACCTCGAAAATGGAGACCTTAAAATTCGAAATTTTTCGAAAATTTGCATTTCGTCAGAAACCAAAAATATACCTATATCCGTTTTCTAATGTTTTCATAACTATTGTTATTTCAAGATTTATTTCATATCTTAATGAGGTGGACAAGGCCGCGCATATCTTGGCAACAGCCGAGAATACCTTGTTTGAAGAAACGACTGGGACCTGCCAACATTTGTAGTAAGTGCTCCCATTAATATGCTCCCATTAATCAACCAACTCCGGGGGTTCATATTTTAGTAGGGACACGTCTGATAAAAGCACCCAAATGAGAAGTCTTTTGGTGTTCTTTTTTGACTATTTTCACTAAAACTTCTGTAGCCCATGCTGTACTGCGTCAACGTTCAAATTTCCAACTGCCCCGGATGCAGCAGACTTGGGGCAAGCAACGATAGGTAAATCTGAAACCTAGCTCAACTAGGACGTCAGCAGGAGCGTCATTAGCTAAAGGGTTCTCAATAAGGTGCAAAAAATAAGGGCTTTAGGTTTCTCCCTTGAGTTCTTAGGGTTCTTAGACTTCTGTGTTCTCAATAGGTAAAAGTGCCAGGTAACTCCTGAAACGCCAGTCGAGATATTCGCGAATGTGAGCGCGATAAATATCGTGCATCACAGAGCCATTGCATGTCGTCGCTTCGGCCTGGCAAACGCCATAACAGCCCAGAAACCTGTAAATGTGAAAGTGGAAGAATGCTTGCTTTTGTTGCGATAACGCTATCTAAGGCACAATGCATGAGACAGGGAATATCTGAACACTTTATGCATAAATAACCAAATTCATCACCTTGACGCTGAGAAGTTTTGTCGCTGTCAATCAGTCAAAAACTGAACTAAAAAATGAATTTCGGGAAAATTACTGAGTACAGCTTTGGCTCACTTCCATAATCCCCCCCCCCCCCCCAACGGGGTTGCCCCCCCCCAAGCGTTTGCCCCCCCACCACTGACGTGTCCCCCCCCTCGTACAAATCCCCCCCCCCCATCGACGAGTCCCCCCCCCCTAGCATTTTTTGCTTGGCCGCAGGCCGCCTGCCGCGAAGGGCAGGGCAGCCAGAGCTCCGGAGGCCGTAGGGCATGGGTGCGGAGGCCCCGGAGCGTAGCCTAGCATGCGAAGCATGCTAGGCGAAGCGTAGGGGCTGTAGCACCCGTGCCCGGAGGCCGGAGGAGCTCTGGCGCCCTGCCCGGAGCGGCGGGCGGCCAAGGCCCGCTTATACAGTTACCCCATTTTTCGTCCATCTGTCCGCATATATATGAGGTTGTGATTCCGGAGCCCGTACTCCTCGGTTTTTCAACTAAATTGGCTGAAATTTTGCATGAAGGTCCGTCTGGGTGGTGGCTCGGGACGTTTTTGTGGGATCAACGCCATTTTGATTGGTTCTTGATTTATGGTCAAAAAACCTCGAAAATGGAGACCTTGAAATTCGAAAATATTTCAAAAATTTAAATTTTACTTGTTTTAATTATTGATTATTATTTAGATTGCTGTTTATCATTTAAATGCCTCAGAAACCCAAAATAGACCTAGATCAATTTGTGGCATTTTACTTTTGTTTGTCATTGTAGCATTTATTGAGCTGACTTGCTTATTATTCATTCCAATGCGTCACAAGGTGAACAAGGCCGCGCATCTATTGGCGATAGCCGATAATACCTTGTTCTACTTATCTTGAATACAGCTTGGATACTGATTCTGTTTCCCCTCTTAGGCTTAGTCAAAACCCGTGTATACTGTGGCAGTACCAAGTATAGTTGCTTAGAGACCCGCAAACATAGGTGATAAGCTCAAAAAGTACTTGTTTTCTTTTCCAATTGTCCCCCCCCCCCAAACGAAAATTTTTCCAATTGTCCCCCCCCCCCCCAAACGAAAATTTTTCCAATTGTCCCCCCCCCCCCCCAAACGAAAATTTTTCCAATTGTCCCCCCCCCCCCCCCAAATGAAATCTATTCCAACTATCCCCCCCCCCCCAAATGCCGATTTGCCGATTTGAGCACTGATGGAGCACCTTGCACATGGTTAGGAGCATCTTAGATTTGGGGGGGGGTTCGACCATGGGGGAGGGGCAGATGCGTTGGGGGGCCGGCAGATGCGTTGGGGGGGGGGGGGGGACCCCCCCCCTGGGGGGGGGGGGGGGGGCAAACGCCATGGGGGGATTGTGGGAGTCAGCCACAGCTTTTGACCAATTAATCATTAAACTTGTTTAACAAGTATACAGCGCAAAGTACAATAGGTGACCGCGGAGCGAAACAGGCCACAAAACATAAGGTTAACACCCCACAAAACATTGCCTTTCAGGAAAAAAAGTTGGGTCATGTCCGTTGAGAATACACAACTTCTCAGCATACACCCTTTTTAACCCTTTCTACCCAAAAAAGTAATGTTTCAAATGCTCCGGGACCGGTTCCACTTCCTAAATCCTTCAGGGAAAAAAGTGTCCAAATCCATTGAGAATTCGCCATATCCCATAATACCACATTCTTAAAGCTTTCTA
This sequence comes from Ptycholaimellus sp. GST1_10, assembly GCA_030248095.1. Taxonomy (NCBI): domain Eukaryota; kingdom Metazoa; phylum Nematoda; class Chromadorea; order Chromadorida; family Chromadoridae; genus Ptycholaimellus; species Ptycholaimellus sp. GST1_10. The sequence continues at coordinate 11,640 of JASANA010000680.1, forward strand.
CCCAAAAAATGTTTCAAATGCTCCGGGGCCGGTTTTACCCCTTCAAGTCTTCCTAAAATTTGATTAGCTTTTAGGAAAAAAAGTGTGTCCAAATTCGTTGAGAATCGCCATTTCTCATTATACCCCATTTTTAAAGATTTCCACCCAAAAAAGTAATGTTTAAAATGCCCCGGGAACGGTTTTACCCCTCCAGATCTTCCTAAAAATTTATTAGCTTTAAGGAAAAAAAGTGTGTCCAAATTTGTTGAGAATTCACCATTTCGCCATTTCTCATCATACCCCATATTTAAAACTTTTTACCCAACAAGTAAAATGGCGAAGATCTTTCGATTAATGACATATTAAAAATATGGCATTTAGGATTGCGTGTTGGAAGCAGTGACTAATTTAATCAGTAAAAAGTAGAGTAATCAAAAGTAATCAGTAGCCCCCTTTATCAACTCATTGCCAAAAGAACAGGGCGAAAAGGATGCGACATTCCTCCCCTGCGCCTCCCTGCTACTGCCCTAGCCCCTGCCCCTCGCACACTCTCGCCTCCTGCCTCCCCCAGCCCGCACAAACCTCCCCCTAGCCCCTCCTTCGCCACCTCAGATCAGGAAAAAGCTGAACTCTTCGGCACACAATTTGCAGGAGCTTTCTGCCTTGACAATGGAAACCTTCCATGCGCATTCCCTATCCCCCAAGGCCTAGTCTCACCCGCTATGCCACCCTATGCACCCCTCCTACACATAAGCCTAGAGCTAGCAGACACCCATAGGGCTTTTCAAGGCTTACAGCCTAAGCGCTCTTTAGGCCCAGACGGCTTCCCACCTATCCATAATATAAAAGCTGAGACGTGTCCGTCCCACAGACATTCGGCGCAGGCCCAATTCAGTAGCTGCGGGGAAAGTAAAGACATTTTTGGGTAAATCGAGGTCGTAGAACGCGAATTTGAAATATCTGCAAGGATCCGAGCACGGGAAAGTGCTTAAAACATCAAAAATGCGAGTTTTTTTCAATGTTTTACATATGCGCAGTTTTGTGCAGGTATCCATTCTGTCAATGTTGCACTCAATAAACAAGTTCTCATGCAGGTGGCCTTATTGCCGCCTCACTTTGGCAACTTAACCCCACTCGGGTTGGGTGCCTAATCTTTGAAGTCCCTCGAGGACAGCCAGATGTTTGCTGTTGTATTCATTTGGTGTGGCTGTAATTTGGTCACTGGGTGGGGTGGGTTTTCAAAAGAGTCAAAAGACCAAAAAAGAGGCTGATGCATGAAAAAAGCTGAGCACCCGTGTAGCGGGACCCATGCAGCCCATCACCATCATGCTCTTAAAGGCACAGTGCCAAAAAATGCAGTTTCTTGAAATTCTGTTTTCTAGTGCTGATTCGAAAGATTGTTGTTGAACTAAGGGGCAAGGATAATTGTTTTACCCCAATCGCCCCCTGAAACTTATCTACACCCCTTCGAAATTGCTAATTTTATTCGTCAGAAATAAGAATTTAACCAATCAAGCAAGAAAACTATTTGACTGTTGTAAAGAAAAATGAGTGAAACATCGTATGACTGGGTAAGAATGGGTCAGGTGTTAAAACGAATCTGGCTCATTATACAGTTGCAAAGCTGGCTGGAATCCGGGGTAGAGACCAATGTGAATATGAAAAATCCGTGGGAATGTTTCCCAAGGACTAACAAGAGCAGAACACAATTTTCACCATACGCAGACAATTCATTTGACTAAACTTAGGCTCTTTCATTGATCAAACCTATCACTTAGACTAGGCTATACAAGTAATAGCATCGAAACATCGACCTTCTGAGTAGGTCAGAATGTAGGAAGCCATCACTTTTTGGGCTGCGCGCTTTTTTGCGCTGCAATTTTCTTAAGTTTTAAGGCGCCAAAATTTCAATCTCCACATATCTTACCTAAGCTTAGCAAGCTTTAGCACAGCATTCCTCGATTTTTGGTGAATTTTTTTCTTATCCAATTTTGCAATGCCTATGCTTTAACGTGTGATTTTTCTGAATTTTTTTCTCAAAAATTTTGGTCAAAACTGCAGAAACTAAATATGCTTGCCCCAATAACTTGATGCCCTGTACCTACAAAAAAAATATGAGCTCGATTGGAGATGGTGCATTTCTTGGCATTGTGCCTTTAATATGATCTCTCCCTCAATCAACTGTTAGCTCATTTAGCCGAGGTCTCCCTGGCTGGCTTAGAGTAATAGTAATGCGCTAATTTAGTTAAAACTGAAGTAAATATCAGCTTGCTTGACATATTACATTAAAAATTGATTAATCATTAAAAAAAATTATTCATATAGGAATGAAATGAATTTGAATGAATTTTAATAGAAGGAAAAACCAATTATCTCAACAAGGAACAAAAATCGTACAAACTATGACCTACTAACTTATACTGACAATAAAAAAGCTCAATATTAAATTGGTAAAATTTATGATGAAATAACGTAGAAAATGTGGAAGAAAGAATGAGATATATTAAAGCTAACTAATATTCAGGGTAATGTAACAATGCGAATTTGTAAATAGACGAATTGAGAATAAGAAAATGACCACAAATAAAACATTAAAAATTTAAACAAGATAGCAACAAACAAAAAACAACAAAAAACAACAAAAATTCAAAAGTTTAAATCGATAAATTCAAAATATACATCAACAAAAATACACTAATCAATAAACGATAGTTATGATGTGCGCCGCAGGCCTCTCCCAACCTAGTCCATATATATAATAGAGGAGCCTGTCCTGTGAGTGAGCATTTCGCGCGCCATGGGGGAAGCTTCTGGTGAGGAGGTGAAGGTGTTTTTGGGTAAATTGGGGTCAAAGAACACGATTTTGAGGGGAAGGGCTTGCACCGATCACGGGAATGTGCTCAAAACATCAAAAAAGTGAGTTTTTTCAATGTTTTGCAACTGCGCAGTTTTGGGAAGCTACTCATTGTGGCGAGGATTCACTTATTATTCATAAAGCTTCATAGAGATCAGCAATCCAGACCATTTCTTTGGCGATCTAACCTTTGTTGCGTTGATTGCCTAATCTTTGAAGTCCCTCGAGGACAGCCAGGTGTTATATTCACTTGGTGTGGCTGTAATTTGGCCACTGGGAGGGAGTACCTAAAAGAGTCGCTGGACCACAAAAGAGGCAGAAGCATGAAAAAAGCTGAGCACCCGTGTAGCGGGAACCATGCAGCCCAATTACATTCCTCCAATCCATTTGCCCCCCCCCCCCACCCTTCCATTTGACCCCCACCCCCGGCCGTTTGGCCTCCCCCATTGCTAAACAAATCCCTGTCATCAAATTTTAACTGTCATGCCACATACCTTAATATATATTTTTTTGATTATAATGGGGTAAAAATCATGAAAAATATTTTTTAGTTCATCGATTTCAAATAATTATGGTGCTTATATTTCAAAAATCTCCAAACATTCCATATTTTGCCAGTTTTTAGCCCACACACAAGTATGCACAGCGTTTTAAACCCCTAATATAATTTTCTGGTGACTTTTTAATTAATACAAATGGTATGAAGCTGTCCAATGCGACCGCGGCTGTAATTTGGCCACTGGGTGGGCGATCCTAAATGAGCCTGATGGCCAAAAAAGAGGCTAATGCATGAAAAAAGCTAAGCACCCATGTAGCGGGACCCATGCAGCCCAAATGCAATTCCTATAATCCATATCCCCCCCCCCAAACAATTGGCATTCTTCTATCATCAGAATAGCTCTCACAGCCGTTTGCCCCTTTTAACTTTGTGGCCTCAGCCTCCCAGCCCTCAAATATGCTCCTATTAAATTGATTTATTAATGTTTCACTGGATATGCAAGTAAGCAAAGTAGGGCGGTGGATGGATGATGCTTTTGCAGGCCTATTTAGGCTCACCCAATCCTCCCCTGTTTCACTGGATATGCAAGTAAGCAAAGTAGGGCGGTGGATGGATGATGCTTTTGCAGGTCTATATAGGCTCACCCAATCCTCCCATGTTTCACTGGATATGCAATTAAGCAAAGTAGGGCGGTGGATGGATGATGCTTTTGCAGGCCTATTTAGGCTCACCCAATCCTCCCCTGTTTCACTGGATATGCAAGTAAGCAAATTAGGGCGGTGGATGGATGATGCTTTTGCAGGTCTATATAGGCTCACCCAATCCTCCCATGTTTCACTGGATATGCAAGTAAGCAAAGTAGGGCGGTGGATGGATGATGCTTTTGCAGGCCTATTTAGGCTCACCCAATCCTCCCATGTTTCACTGGATATGCAAGTAAGCAAAGTAGGGCGGTGGATGGATGATGCTTTTGCAGGCCTATTTAGGCTCACCCAATCCTCCCCTGTTTCACTGGATATGCAAGTAAGCAAAGTAGGGCGATGGATGGATGATGCTTTTGCAGGCCTATTTAGGCTCACCCAATCCTCCCATGTTTCACTGGATATGCAAGTAAGCAAAGTAGGGCGGTGGATGGATGATGCTTTTGCAGGCCTATTTAGACTCACCCAATCCTCCCATGTTTCACTGGATATGCAAGTAAGCAAAGTAGGGCGGTGGATGGATGATGCTTTTGCAGGCCTATTTAGGCTCACCCAATCCTCCCCTGTTTCACTGGATATGCAAGTAAGCAAAGTAGGGCGGTGGATGGATGATGCTTTTGCAGGCCTATTTAGGCTCACCCAATCCTCCCATGTTTCACTGGATATGCAAGTAAGCAAAGTAGGGCGGTGGATGGATGATGCTTTTGCAGGCCTATTTAGGCTCACCCAATCCTCCCATGTTTCACTGGATATGCAAGTAAGCAAAGTAGGGCGGTGGATGGATGATGCTTTTGCAGGCCTATTTAGGCTCACCCAATCCTCCCCTGTTTCACTGGATATGCAAGTAAGCAAAGTAGGGCGGTGGATGGATGATGCTTTTGCAGGCCTATTTAGGCTCACCCAATCCTCCCATGTTTCACTGGATATGCAAGTAAGCAAAGTAGGGCGGTGGATGCCAGATGCTTTCACAGGCCTATTTAGACTCACCCAATCCTCCCATGTAGGGCGGTGGATGCCAGATGCTTTTACAGGCCTATTTAGGCTCACCCAATCCTCCCATGTAGGGCGGTGGATGCCAGATGCTTTTACAGGTCTATTTAGGCTCACCCAATCCTTTCCCAATCCCAATAATTTCTGTAGCTGCTTGGTTATATTTGCTGTTGGCAACAACGAAGCTCAACCTAATCAATTATTATTGGTATTTTTGTATTTTCCCCTACTTTATCCATAGAGTCGCCGTAGGCGACGGCGAAGCTCAACCTAGTCTTTCTTAAAGCCGCTCGCACTAGTCTCGCCCTCCCACTGCGCACACTTTTTGACTTCTGCACCCTCACTGGCAGCCTACCGCTGCAGTGGAAGGAGTCTCTTGTATGCCCAGTTTTTAAGCGAAAAGGCGAGGCCTCTAACTGCGCCTCCTATCGCCCCATAGCACTTCTCCCAGGCCTCCTCAAAATTTTTGATCGCATTCTTTCACGGCAGCTGAATAACCACCTAGAATCTTCGCGCCTCCTCCCCTCTTCAATGCATGGCTTCAGAGCCCGCCGCTCTACCACCACAAGCCACCTCTCATTCCAAAACTTCCTTAGTCGGCAACTAGCAAAAAAGCTAGCAGTCGATGTCATAAATGTCGACATTGCCAAGGCTTTTGACACCGTCTCTCATGCTAAACTGCTGCATATATGCAAAGCAATTGGAATGAAGGGGGTAGTGGTGGACCTAATTCGTGAATTTATCTGCGGCCGCAGCATGCAGGCACGAGTAGGCAGTTGCAGATCCTCCCACCACTTAGTCTCTTCTTCCATCGTGCAGGGCGGCAGCTCTTCCCCAGCCCTCTTCAACATTTTTCTCCTCCCTCTCACCTGGCGCCTATCCCTCATCCCTCAGCTTCAATACTGGGCATATGCTGACGATGTGCGGTTTACCCCTCCTCCTCAGTTCTGGCCCTAGAAACAGCTCTCAATGCGCTTAGTGATTGGGCGGCAGAGTGGCAACTGAGCATTGCGCCGCATAAATGCACCTCCTACCGCATAGGCCCAGGCCCAGCTCCCAGCTTCTCTGTCGGCAATAGCGCAATCCCTCTGGCCCCTGCTGAAGGCATCAAAGACCTAGGCATCCTCCTGAGACCAAGCCTCTCCTACGCGGCACATATGACTAGCATGATTAATCGGGCCAAATTCACCACACACCTTGTTAAAAAATGCCTGCATGCAGTCACTCCCAGCCTACTGACCCATGCATTCACTGTGTATGTGCATCCGCAGCTCGAATATGGCTCCCCTGTATGGGCCCCATCTACCAAAAAAGATTCTAATGCAATTGAAAGAGTCCAACGCAACTTTACCAAGTATATCATGTGTCGCTGTTGTCTCCCGGCACCAGCCGGAGGCTATCTAGCTCGCCTGTCCTACCTTAATCTAGACTCACTCCACCACCACCGAATAATAGCCGATTTAACACTCCTGCACAAATGCTACATCATCTGCCTCAAAGAAAGCTCACCAGATGAGGCACCCTCCCCTGAAATGCAGGAAAGTTGGCACGGATGCCCAGTCTTTTTCCCTTTCCTCCACTCAGGCCTTCGTGGACGTCACCACCTGGCGGTGGTGGGAGGAGGCTGCAGGAGAGCACAGGCTCTCTGGCCCGGCCGGGTGGAGGGCTACTGGAGGCGGGTCCCGGCTGTGGTTGCAGGCGGTGGGCGAAGGCCTTTCCTTGCGGCAGTTTCAGGCCTACTCGACTCCGACAATGTGATCTAAGGAGCAAATGCCAAACTGAAGCGATCACTTTTCCCTTTCTCAGAGTACCACTTCGTTTTTGCTACTCTGTTGCTACCCGTGTACTCGGAGTAAAACTCAAAAAAAAACTCAAAAACATTCTGATCACGATGCTTTTTAAATTTTTTAAATTGGGCAAGTAGTTGTTGAGATCTCTAATTTGAACAAATACGAAATTTTCTGATGTGATTTTCAAAAATGTCACGCCAAATTTATTTTTATTTTTTTAAAGAAGTTTTTACGGGAGAAAAAATTTAATTTTGAGTGAAAACCCACTTCCAACCAGTGTTGCCGTTTTTGAGCTCAAAAAGTTATACATTAAAATTAGAAATATAGAGTGCTAAAAATTATAGATACATTAAAAATAAAATATTGTATAACAGCCCTTATACAATATAATATGGAATATGTATTGTGTACCATATTGTATAATATTTATACATTACAATATACTATGCTGTCTTGCACTTTTTGCATGTTGCACTTTTTGCATGTTGCATTTTTTGCATGTTGATCTCGGCATTGAGGAGATCTTTAGAAGTGTGATTGCTGAGACCATTGGCCAGGATCCCCGCAAAGCTGAACACTCGTTCCACCTACAGCTGACTTGCCCTGCCTTTAACCAGTTGGTTGTTTGGGGGGGATTACAGTTGTGCCTGAGGATGGTGTAGACAAGAGCTCCAGGGCCAGTGGCTGAAGGAGCGTGAATGTTGGAGGGATGTCAGCCCAGAACTTGATCACATCTGAAACTATATACACTTTCTGCAAGTTGCATATTCTGCTAGTTGCAATATGTGCAAGTTGCAAAATGTGCAAGTTGCATTATATGCAAATTGCAAAATGTGCAAGCTCTGAAATGTGTAAGTTGCAAAATGTGCAAGTTGCAAAATATGCAAGTTGCAAAATAAGCAAGCTGAGAAATGTGTAAGTTGCAAAATGTACAAGTTGCAAAATGTGCAAGCTGAGAAATGTGCAAGTTGCAAAATATGCAAGTTGCAAAATGTGCAAGTTGCAAAATGTGCAAGTTGCAGAATTTGCAAGTTGCAGAATGTGCAACTAGAGCAGAGTCAACTGGTGAGGCTAACCCTCGCAGGCAATCGTGCTGTCTAGGAAGTGGCTATGGATAGCTGGCTAGGCTATGGACGTCAATCTGGCTATGGACGTCAATCCTAGGCATGCTGTTTTGCAGATTTTGCAAGTTGCAGATTCTGCATGTTGACGTTATGATGCAGCAAGGCTTACCTTCCACCTTGGTGAAGTACATGCTGACAAGGTTGATGTTGTGATTGAAGCAGGGCAACCATTTCCCCTACATATCCCCCTTCAATGCAGCCAGGAGCTCCTGCTTGTAGGCCTCAGTCTTGCCGTCAGCACCGTCTTCTGGCTCCAGAAAGACAAGTTGCAATATATGCAAGTCAGGAGTTACACTTTCTGCATGTCCGCTGCTTCGCTGTCCAACTTGCACATTTTGCAAGTTGCAATATCTGCAAGTCGGGAGTTACACTTTCTGCATGTCAGCTGCTTCGCTGTCCAACTTGCACATTTTGCAAGTTGCAATATCTGCAAGTTGGGAGTTACACTTTTTGCATGTCAGCTGCTTCGCTGTCCAACTTGCACATTTTGCAAGTTGCAATATCTGCAAGTTGGGAGTTACACTTTCTGCATGTCAGCTGCTTCGCTGTCCAACTTGCACATTTTGCAAGTTGCAATATCTGCAAGTCGGGAGTTACACTTTCTGCATGTCCGCTGCTTTGCTGTCCAACTTGCACATTTTGCAAGTTGCAATATCTGCAAGTCGGGAGTTACACTTTCTGCATGTCAGCTGCTTCGCTGTCCAACTTGCACATTTTGCAAGTTGCAATATCTGCAAGTTGGGAGTTACACTTTCTGCATGTCAGCTGCTTCGCTGTCCAACTTGCACATTTTGCAAGTTGCAATATCTGCAAGTTGGGAGTTACACTTTCTGCATGTCAGCTGCTTCGCTGTCCAACTTGCACATTTTGCAAGTTGCAATATCTGCAAGTTGGGAGTTACACTTTCTGCATGTCAGCTGCTTCGCTGTCCAACTTGCACATTTTGCAAGTTGCAATATCTGCAAGTCGGGAGTTACACTTTCTGCATGTCAGCTGCTTCGCTGTCCAACTTGCACATTTTGCAAGTTGCAATATCTGCAAGTTGGGAGTTACACTTTCTGCATGTCAGCTGCTTCGCTGTCCAACTTGCACATTTTGCAAGTTGCAATATCTGCAAGTTGGGAGTTACACTTTCTGCATGTCAGCTGCTTCGCTGTCCAACTTGCACATTTTGCAAGTTGCAATATCTGCAAGTTGGGAGTTACACTTTCTGCATGTCCGCTGCTTCGCTGTCCAACTTGCACATTTTGCAAGTTGCAATATCTGCAAGTCGGGAGTTACACTTTCTGCATGTCAGCTGCTTCGCTGTCCAACTTGCACATTTTGCAAGTTGCAATATCTGCAAGTCGGGAGTTACACTTTCTGCATGTCCGCTGCTTCGCTGTCCAACTTGCACATTTTGCAAGTTGCAATATCTGCAAGTCGGGAGTTACACTTTCTGCATGTCAGCTGCTTCGCTGTCCAACTTGCACATTTTGCAAGTTGCAATATCTGCAAGTCGGGAGTTACACTTTCTGCATGTCAGCTGCTTCGCTGTCCAACTTGCACATTTTGCAAGTTGCAATATCTGCAAGTTGGGAGTTACACTTTCTGCATGTCCGCTGCTTCACTGTCCAACTTGCACATTTTGCAAGTTGCAATATCTGCAAGTCGGGAGTTACACTTTCTGCATGTCAGCTGCTTCGCTGTCCAACTTGCACATTTTGCAAGTTGCAATATCTGCAAGTTGGGAGTTACACTTTCTGCATCTCACAGGTAAAAATGCTGGATTTGGGCAAATTTTCACAATATTATAAAATATATTTCATATTATGCCATAAATATTCTGTAATGAGCCTCTCAAAACTTAGACATACATTAAAATTGAAAATATACCAAAAATCTGAGTTATAAAATAGTACGTATTATTTAATATTCTATAATGTATACATTATGGATTAAAAAAACGGCAACACTGCTTCCAACCTGCCACAATTGTAACGGCAAAATTAATTTTGGGTCTTAACGGTTTAGATGAGGCTAAGAAATCAAGCCTCAAAATCAGGTGAAAAAAATTCTCTGTCGAGGTGCATCGAATATTGAGTGACCTTACAAAAATGAGCATTTCTCAAGTTCTACGCAATAAATTAATCTACAATTTTTTTGAGAGCCAATGAGGTCTGGGCCTACCTCCATACTAATTTTCAACTCTCTAGCTTATTGTAGGCTGGAGAAATAAATTCTCAAAGTTATGTGTACGAGAATGTACTACCCCCCCCCCCGTACCAGTTATTGAACCCCAACTTGCCAAAATGGCGATGGGGGTCCCTGAAATGAGGCCAAAACGTCTGGCGGCGCTATCTATGCCAACTCTGCGCTCCCCCTCTCACCTCGCGCACCCTTCAAGCAATTCAAACGACAAATTCCCAATCACCTAAAATTAAAAGACCCAAAATTTCTGGAAAAAAAACTTCTGCCACCATGGACGATGACGACGATGCCCCCCATCTGCCACCTATGCCACCAAGCCTGCACAGTGGAACTCAACAGCAACGACTGCCACACCCTTTCCTGCTCCTCCTGTCTCCATCCCACCTGCTTCGACTGCGAGATTGGCCGTAAGCCCGGTGCAGCTATCATCAAGGCCTTCCGCCTCCCCTGCGTGTCCTTCACCTGTGAGCCCTGTTGTTCGAAGCCCTCTGTCAAGGTCCACCGTTAGCCCCGACCTCTCCGATGAAGTCCTGAATATGGAAAGCAAGCTAACCAGCCTGTGCGACTTCATTCTTTCTCAGTCCACATCCTCTTCCAGCCCCGAAGCCACCTCCGAGAAGCCCAGCCGTCCTCCTCCACCCCTCATCAAGCTCACCCTCCTCTCGTACCACATGCACCATTCTCTCCTATCCGCTGCACCTTCTCTGAGAAACCAAGAGTCCTACAAGAACATGTTCTTCCGCAAGGCCTGCCCCAAGGACGAGCTGCAGGTGATCAAGACCCCCCCTGCAGCGCTGCGCTGCCCTCAAGTCCGCCTGAAACCCCAGCACCGAATTTAAGGTGGACTAAAACTCTCGCGACATCGCCATCTTCCGCTGCATCAGCGACATTCGGGACAAAGACTGGAAGGACACTCCGCCCCCACCCCCTCCCTCTGCCCCTCCTCCCACCCACTCCACCAGCACCAATCAACATTTTCAGAACTAGTTTCTTGCAATATTGTCTTTGCTAATGTTAGAGGAATGAAAAGCTGTTCTAAATCAAGGCCAAAGCTCCAGTTGCTCCATTCTAATTTACTCTCAAGACAGGTCAACATTTTGGCTCTCTGGGAAACCTGGCTAGACCCATCCATTCCCGACCAGCTTCTTCTAGGCACTGCTCCCTTTTCTGTCTATGAACAAGATAGGAATAAATCTGGTGGTGGAGTTCTTTTGCTGGTCTCAAATGAGGTGATTTGAATGGAGAATGTTTTCCATGGTTTCGTAGAGCAGGAGGATAATGCCTTCTGCTCAAATGAAAACCATGAGCCAATCTGGGAAAAACATTGGTCACCTCTGGGGTCCGTGCGTCTCAGTCATCCCTACTTCCAGTAGTGTTGAGCTCATTTCTGCAGACGGTGTAAGTAGGTTCCGCCTGGTATGGTGGTATCGCCCGCCCTCCCCCCCCCCTGCACTACACCGAGCAGTCATGCGCTGAGCTGAGGAAACTTTTCTCCTGCGACATCCCCTGTTTCCTGCTCTGTTACACAAACTTCCCGCAGACAAACTGGAACACAAATTCTGCCTCGCCAGCTGCCTTCCTCCTTTGCTGCTCACAGCACAACCTGCACCAGCTCATCAGTGAACCCACCAGACGCAACAACATTCTCCACCTGCTACTCACAAACAACCTGTCCTGCATGTCCAAAGTGAAGGTTTCAGAGCCCCTTCTGCTGAGTGATCATTGTTCAATCTCATTCCAACATTCATGGTCCCAAGAAGATGCCAAAAATGATTTTGCCTCGATTGATTGGGACTACATCTTTTCCATTTCTACTGATGCCACAAATTTTTACGACATGTTTCTGTTTGTGTTAACTGATGCAATCGAAAAATTTGTTCCACTCCTGCCAATCTGTTCCGCTCCTGCCACTACAGGGTGATTCCTCCCAATTTTGTCGCTCAGAAACACTTTCATAAATCTTGTCAGGAAAGACGTAGTGGCCTAATTTTTTACAGGTAAGTACCACTAGCCATACTCCACATATGGACCAAAACTTAGTCTTCAACTATTTTTCTGTAAAGAATAATGGGATCCAACGTGAAACCACTTGAAAATTTTGCTAAAATTTTTTTATGCTTGCTTGAAGGCCAGGCATTTTTGCGCAAACTAATGCATCAGACAGATGGCCATTGGCAGCCGTATTTCATAGGAAACTCCCAAAATGCCAACATTGTATAAAGCCACTAAATCCGCCATCGTTCTACTTCATCAGTCTGGCCAAACAAATGCTCAAATTCGTCATACCCTCTCCAGCCAAGTCCCTCTCCAGACAGGTAGTGGCGTACGTGATCAAGACCCATGGCAGCGCCCCTTCAGGAGCCAGCTTTGCCCGAGCACCCAGCGGCAAGTCAACAGCATCGACAGTCCGCACACCAAACCTCAAGAAGGCCGTCCTTGCCAAAATCACAAGAAACCCTCGCATCTCCATTCGAGGGCTGGCCAAATCACATGGGATTGGCTATCGAACCATCTGGAAGCTGGTGCGAGATGACCTGGGCTTCAAAAGCTTCCGCTGCGAGAAAGTCCACTCTCTCGGTGAGGACCAGAAGCTTAAGAGACAGCAACGCGTGCCCCAGCTCATCCATCGCTTCCGCGCCATCGGCATTGACAATGTCCTCTTCACGGATGAGAAGATCTTCCGTATCCAGGCTCTTCACAGGATGACGGGCCAACAACATCAACCTCATCTCTCTGCAGAAATGGCCCAACTCCAGCCCCGATCTGAACCCCTGTGACTTTTTCCTATTGGGCTACTTAGAGTCTAAGGTGAACCAGAAGCCCCATACATCCGTTGAGTCCCTAATCCGATCCCTAAAGCGTGAGTGGAACCGTCTCCCCATTGACATCCTCCATCAAGCCTGTCAATCTGTTCCCAAGAGGCTTCGAAAAGTAAAGGGGGCCCGAGTCGGATATATTGAGAATAGTGGATCATAAAATGCCTTAATTTTCTTTTTAGCATTTGCTTTATTCCCTTGATGTACATTATGCATGAATGATACACTTTAAAATTGCTAAGAAATTTGCTGCATTGGCTAAGAAATGTTTGCCTATTCCTTTTTCTTTTTTTGTAACACAAAATTTTCGGATTCATTTTCATTTATGGGCTGTCATTTTGTCATTCTATTGAGTTGGGCGCTAATTTTTTGTGCAATAATACCCAAGAATTAGATCATCAAAACCGCGTTGAAAAATCTTTCTTACATGCCTCCTGAAGCAAATGGCGTGTAAAAATATAAGTGACAAAATTGGGAGGAATCACCCTGTATGGTGCAATGGCGCTTTAATCCATGAACTGGCAATCCAGATTTTGCCTTCAGTACTTACTTACCTACCAAACAAAAACACCAAGCGATGGCTTTTCACCAATGACTTTTTGAAGCCTTGTTCATGTGGCAAGTAAATATGTTTTCCACATGGCCAAGATCTAGACAAGACTAAAATACTACAGCATGATCAGCTTATTAATTGTCAATCATCAAAAAGAACTAGACTAGGTGTGACAAAATCGAGACAAATTTTGATTTAAATTAAAAAACCATTTTGAGTTGAATTTTTAACAGGTTCATTTACAAAATCCACTGATCATTCATAAGCAGGCAGCAATTTTGGCACAAAGAGGACAAAAATTAGTGAAATATAAGATAAAAAATATATTAAACTGTAATGGAAGAAATTTTTCTGGATTTTTGGGCATGATGGAAAAATTCTAAATGGACTAAATGAAGCGTAACCAAATAAAACAAATAAAAATGAAATTTAATCAAACTTAGCTAAGGTAAAGTTAAATTTTGCTGACATTCGCAGTATAATCAATTTTTTTATTTTAATCTGAATCACTCTTCAATTTTGATGTATTTCAATTTTGTAAGATGCTACACACATATGTGGAGGCCTATCTTCCAGTTTGATTTTAATTAGATTTTTAATTGAAATTTGATAAGATCCAAATATTGTCCAGTTTTAATTGGATGCAAAATGTTAAAAATATAGTAATTGTTAATTAAAATTTTTAATCAATCTGGAAGCAACATGTTAAGGAAATTTTGGAGAGCTCAAAATTATGTTGGAAAAATATTTACCCATGCCCTGAGGCCAGAGGAGCTCTGGCGCCCCAAGATATATTTTTAGAGGCCGCGTTAATATTGGCGACAGCCAAAAATACCCAGGTGATAGCGGTCAATGGCCGCGCAATTATGGGCGCCAGCCAAGAATACCTACGTGATAGTTTTTGGATTTGTGATTTTTTATTGTGTTTTTTTTTGACTTTTGTCTAAAAAATTTACTTTTGTCATGAATAAAAAACAAGCAAAAACATATTTCCGACACTCTTCAGCAAAAAGAATCAGATCATGCCGACCGGCGTTGAATCCAGGACAATCAATGTTTTGCTGAGTGGCATTTTCTAGCTGGGCATGAGTATCTTGTTCTTGAAAGACATTTTGTAGCTGCCATGTTTTTTTGCGAGCTGCTCTATTTGCAACGGTCCTGGATTTCGAGATCTGATCCCAAAAGCAATGGAGCTCACCGTCATTATATAGAACAGGGCAAGATAGGAAACATTAGCTGGTCAAGTGCATGTTAGCGCAGAGTGAAGATGAGTCCCATAGCTGAATACTGTTTGCTCATTGGTCGGTTGGCTTGAAATCGACCAATAAGAGGCTCTCTATTTGATTTCGTTTCGTTATGAAAAGAAAAGAATATATTGCAAAGTTTTAACACATTAAGTGGACAAGTTTATTTATAACAATCAATGAAAGATATGAGAATAAAGTGAAAACTGGTAAAAATAAAACATTTCATTTTTTCAAAGTCTTGAGTAATGAACTGCCTATTGCAGACTAACCTCGGGAGTATTCACCCTCAAGTATTACTACAGCTTAAAGCGCTCTAGGGTCCGGTATCCCGCCTAGCCTAGTGGTTTAGGCCCCCAGCCTCTGCCAAGGATCTCCAATGCTCACTGAAAGGCTGGGGGCCGCTCTACTGTTCTCAAGACCTGTCCAGGCTCGGCGGATACCTATTGCTTTTTTTTGTAATTTTTAGCATAATCAGTATTTTTGATTTAACTCAAACATAAATATGTTGTCGGCAAATTTTTATTTTATTTTCATTAGAGTGCCGAGTATATTGCACTGCAAAGCAACCAT
>JASANA010000681.1:0-19638 GCA_030248095.1 Ptycholaimellus sp. GST1_10
GGACTTGAGTTTTTTTGTTCACAAGTCATATATAGCGAATCTAAATCTGTGCTTACTAAATTACTTAAGTACTTAATTACTCAAGTCATATACTTTTTTCACTCAATTAATCATAAAATGCCTAAATTTGCATTTGATGAGCTCTCCTTTTCAGGACATAAACTAGAGACTTAGTGCAAGGTTTCCTGAAAGTGTGAACGAATCTCAACTATTAAAAAGCTCACAGCAACTCAATACATTTTGACAAATTTAAGCTGAGCCGGGCTGTATTATGGCTCATTGTCCCACACTTTCACTGCACCAAGCATATGCGGAGTGCTGGAATGAAGTTGCGCTTTGTGAAATTCTGTTTGTTGTTGGAGCAGATCAACCAGTTCTCACAGCCCAGTCTTATTGGCCACGTTTGAATGGCCATGTGCGCCTGTTAAGATGGGTGGCCGATGCCCACTGTACAGAACAAACATTTAACTATTATTGGCTCCAGTCTTCAAATAAATTACTATTAAGTATGACAATGTTATGGATCAGTAAATTTTGATTTTGATTCTCTAGCAAAAAGTAAGTACATCATATTGATTACCGGATAGTTTACATGTCTAAATTTGAAAATCCTTATTCTAGTTACCCTGATGCAGGTTCTCAATCAATGAGTGTCAAATTTTTCCAGAAGTGTGAATCTCATGTAGATACTTCAAGGCCAGTGCAAATAAGTTAGACGCAAAGTCTAAATACCAGGTTTAAAATAGAAGAAGGGCTCACTTTTTGGCTGTACACATATTTTTTCATCTGGAATGGCTGGGGTCGTGCAAATTCTCAACGGATTTTGACAAACTTTTGTCAAAACAAAAAGTCGTTTTAACTACTTCATTAACCCAGATCACTTCGCGGTCACCATCGCGCTTTGCACCATTATACTTGTTTCCAATATTTTAAGAACAAAACTTTATTAAAAATATATAAATACACAACCATTTTTGATGGCGGAGCAGCCCGAAGGGCCGCTCCGCGGTCTATAGAGATTACTAAACTTTTGTCCTCATATACATATTAAAAAAATTGGACCTTTAAGTTTAAATGTGTTTGAGAAATAGCCTATATATATATATAGGTATCTGGAATTGCTGTCCACAGGCGAATTCTCAACGGATTGGGACAAACTTTTTTTTCCTGAAAGGTAATGCTATTTTAGAAAGATCTGGAGGGGTGGAACCGGTTTCCGAGCATTTGAAACATTACTTTTGAGTAGAAAGGTCGAAAATTTGAGTAGATGTAAAAGGCTCATTTCTCAACGGATTTTGACAAACTTTTTTTTCCTGAAAGGTAATAAAATTTTAGGAAGATCTCGAGGGGTGGAACCGGTTTCCGAGCATTTGAAACACTTTTTTGGGTAGAAAGGTCGTAAATTTGGGTATGCTCTAAAAGGTTCAATTCTCAACGGATTTTGACAAACTTTTTTTCCTGAAAGGTAATAAAATTTTAGGAAAATCTCGAGGGGTGGAACAAGTCCCAGCGCATTTGAAACATTACTTTTTTGGGTAGAAAGGTTGAAAAACGGGGTATGCTGATAAATGGCGAATTCTCAACGGATTTGCACAAACTTTTTGTTTGCTTAAAGGTAATAAAATTTTTGGGATATCTGGAAAAGTGGAACAAGTCCCAGCGCATTTGAAACAATACTTTTTTGGGTAGAAAGGTTCAAAAATGGGGTATGTTGAGAGCTCTGCGGTCACCTATTGCGCTCTGCACCATATACTTGTTTTGTTCACAAGTCATATATAGCAATTCCAAATCTGTGCTTACTTTCGAAAATGGTTGAGAAACCACAGAATTACCCTCTTGAGTGACAAACTTTCATGCACGGCAATGTCATCAATAATCAGTAACAGCTGAACGGCTAATAATTGAACAGAGGACTTGAGTTTTTTTTCACAAGTCATATATAGCGATTCTAAATCTGTGCTTACTTTCGGAAATGGTTGAGAAACCACAGACTTACCCTTTTGAGTGACAAACTTTCATGCACAGCAATGTCATCAATAATTAGTAACATCTGAACGGCTAAGAATTGAACAGAGGACAGAATTACCCTCTTGAGTGACAAACTTTCATGCATGGCAATGTCATCAATGATCAGTAACAGCTGAACGGCTAAGAATTGACCATAGGACTTGAGTTTTTTTGTTCACAAGTCATATATAGCGATTCTAAATCTGTGCTTACTTTCGGAAATGGTTGAGAAACCAGAGACTTACCCTTTTGAGTGACAAACTTTTATGCACAGCAATGTCATCAATAATCAGTAACATCTGAACGGCTAAGAATTGAACAGAGGACTTGAGTTTTTTTGTTCACAAGACATATATAGCCATGGGGGGGGTTGTGGGAGTCGGCCAAAAAATTTTAAATAACTACAGCAGAATTTTGACTTTTTGGAAATATGAAACAAGTATATGGCGCAAAGCACAATAGGTGACCGCGGAGTGCTTACATCTTTTACATGTAGCAAAATCCAAAAATTAAGGAAAATTTCTGTGGTTTCTTAACAATTTTCAAAAAAAGCACATATTTGGAATCGTTATATGCAATATGTGAACAAAAAACTCAAGTTTTCTGTTCAATTATCAGCCGTTCAGCTGCTACGAATTATTGATGCTATTGTCATGCTTGAAAGTTTGTCACTCAAGGGGGCAAGTCTGTGGTTTCTCAACCATTTTCAAAAGTAAGCACAGATTTGCAATCGTTATATACGACTTGTGAACAAAAAAACTCAAGTGTTTTGTTCAATTATCAGCCGTTCAGCTGCTACGAATTATTGATGCTATTGTCATGTGTGAATGTTTGTCACTCAAGAGGGCAAGTCTTTGGTTTCTTAACCATTTTTAAAAGTAAGCACAGATTTGCAATCGTTATATACGACTTGTGAACAAAAAAACTCAAGTCTTCTGTGCAATTATCATCCGTTCAGCTGCTACGAATTATTGATGCTATTGTCATGTGTGAAAGTTTGTCACTCAAGAGGGCAAGTCTGTGGTTTCTCAACCATTTTCAAAAGTAAGCCGGATTTGTAATCGCTATATATGACTTGTGAACAAAAAAAACTCAAGTTGTCTGTCCAACTCTCAAGATTACAGGTGCTACAGCGCAAAAACTCTATATTGCCATTTTCAAGCATTCTACCCTAAAAAATGTAGCCTATCAGCTTGCATTTTGCATATTGTACTTTGATTCAAAATGTTGTTGTAAATTTTTCTTTATTGTGTTTAAAACAATGGAAAAACAGTATTTTATATAATTAGCAAAAAAAATGAAAATATGGGTAGAACATTTAAATACACAAGGGAGGGAACAGTTGATAGGACTTGTTAAAGGATTTTAATCATTCTTCTCTTCATCTTTCTTGTTTTGGTCATCTGCTTGGTCCTTTTCATCGCCATCATTCTTGTCCACGTTTTCTTTCTTCTCATCTTCATTTGTTTCCTTCTTTTCTTCATCATTGTTTTCTTCTTTCTTGTCCTCATCAGGTTTTTCTTTCTTGTCCTCATCCGGTTTTTCTTTCTTGTCCTCATCTTCTTTCTTGCCCTCGTCCTCTTTCTTGTTTTCATCTTCTTTCTTCTTCTCATCATTTTGCTTTTCTTTATTTTGGGCTTCCTTGCTCTCAGTGAAGACTACTTTGGCTTTAGCATGGCGCTTAACCTTCTTGGCTTCCGGGTCTTCCCAAATTTTCCGTGCTGCTTTCTGTCCTTCTTTTGCTTCCAATTGGTAAAGGCTGAAGTGATGTGGATCTTTTGGACATTTGCTTTTTTCTTTGGGCATGAATGTTAAGTTCACTGTTGCTGATTTACCATCTTCCAAAATTCCCATTACTGGTCGGATCTTGAAAAGGTCATTGTCGCTGCATTTCACCTTGAACGCCATTCGCTTCCCTGTATTATTTTTCACTTTGATTTCCACTGAAGTTGCATCCTTGAAGTCTCCTTTGAACTCGACAGATCCAGTGGGCTCAAATTCCAGTTCTTTTCCCATATTATCTAAGCTTGTGTCCAGTAGTTTTCTTCTTTTGAAAATGATTTCTAACCTTATTTTTGAAAAATAGCAGTACCATAATATTTTCTTTAATTTAAAATGAAAAAACGAATCAAGTGTAATTTAGGTTTTTATAACTATCATCCACCATTAAAATGAACAGGAGTTTAAAACGATCTAGTGTGATTTGTTCTATCACGTTCTATCTGTCATAAATTGAATCATTTTATCTGACAATTTATTGACTTCAAAAAAGTGAGCGACACCACTGTAACTGGTCTTCATGCTAGCAACATAATGCAACATTTTGATACCATACGGATTAAACCGTGAACTTCTTGCATTTTTTAATGTGAGTGGTAGATTTGCGCAAATATGCTTGCTGATTTTTGTTTGCTTAAAATGAGAATAGTTCATCTTTAATAGCTGTTTATCACAAGGATTGATTAATTATCACAGACTGACCGCTTTTGTTTCCAGTGTTTAGCTTGCTACATTCTCTTTTGTTTTGTGCCTGATGATGACAAAGTGGCCTCACAAAT
Source organism: Ptycholaimellus sp. GST1_10 (assembly GCA_030248095.1). Taxonomy (NCBI): domain Eukaryota; kingdom Metazoa; phylum Nematoda; class Chromadorea; order Chromadorida; family Chromadoridae; genus Ptycholaimellus; species Ptycholaimellus sp. GST1_10. The sequence continues at coordinate 4,566 of JASANA010000681.1, forward strand.
CTTCCGCAAGGCAAAACATGGCGACTTCAAATTTGATTGCAACGTAAATGGCCACAAGAAGGCAAAAGACTGGGGCTGAGGCATCGCAACAAAGGCCACGAGAATGTGAAAAATGTAAAAACGCATAAATAAAAGCCAAACTTCAACGGAGTAGATGTGTAAACGGGAGCTGGGCTCGGAGGTCAGAGAAAGAGTGAAATTGGGGCTAGTGGGAGAGGACGTGAGCGGGGGTGGACTAATAATTGTCCTCCGTGAGCTCCTGAAGCATCATCTCATCTCCGTCTCTCCGTGGGGGGGGGGGGGTGTCCTGCTCCATCTTCTTTGCGGAGGCCTTGTTGGACACTGTCAGCTTCCTAAAATATGCTAGGTATATAGACATTCCGACCAACAGCCGTCCAGTAGTACTTTTAAGGCCTTAAAAGGCCTCCATAAGACGCTGGGTGCTTCTGGGTGGGTTGATGAACACAGCTAGAAGGATGATGTGGCATGACCAAAGTTTTAAATGAATATGGTGTCGATGATGCCTAGATTGGTAATGCTGTCTCTGCAAACAGTGCCCATTCAAAAGCGGCAGGAGGAGGTGTGAGTGAGGGTCAGTCTTCTGCTTTCTCAGGTAGCTGATGTGGATATCTCCTCATTTGTGGGAGAGTAGGACATCCGGAGATAGGCATCTCACCTCCGGTCAGTGGTAGGGATGTTGGATGAAGGCTTGGAAATGAAAATGGAGGTGGGGAGTTGTGTCTTTGCTGATGCAGTCACCATTGATATTGCAAACTGTAGGAGCCAAAGTGGTAGAAGGGGCACGCCACCACAGGCGAATTGGCCCAGCCAAAAAAACCAATTGTTAAAATAGTGCATCAGGCAGAAGCTTCGTTTATGTCAGGGAGTGCCCCAAACTGGTGACGATTATAAAAAGTCCTGAAATGTAAAATCCATTTTTATTAATGTTAATTTTAAGATGGTTCAGTTGTCAGGACATAACTGTCTGTAGTATTAAAGTCATTTAACATTACCCTATTAAAATCATGCCATCAGTTAATTGGACCCTAAATGCCCTAAAGCTAAATGATGTCAGCCATTTTCAAAAATAAGCACATATTTAGAATCGGCATATATAACTTGTGAATCAAAAAACCAAAGTCTTCCGTGCAAATTTCAAGAAAATAGGTGTTACAGTGCAAATGATTGATGCTGGAGTGGCTGGCCAGGTACACTGGTTGAGTACCCCCTGCCCCCCAAGAGGATGGGGCAGAGAGGTGTAGAGTGAAGGTGGCTGAGGAGCGGAGGACGATTTTTGAGGCTCCGAGGGAGAAAAAAGGGTGTGTAAATCTGAGGGATGGGGCAATTAGGTAGAGGAAGGGCATCGTTAAACGATCCAGGCGCTGGGGCGGTATGGCAATTAGAGATGATATATGAAGGGCGGTGTTTGTGGAGGCCGCTTTTTGCGCTGCTGCGCAAAAAGTGTGTTTGGGCAGAAGGGCGGAGTCATTTGTCATCTGCTGTTTTTACCGCTCCTTAGGGACCTCTTATTGTGTGGCTGTGCAAAAAAGTAGGCACACCGAGGGCGGGGCAATTAGGCCTCCTCCGCTTTGCTGCTTCTTTACAGGTCGCTTCTTGCAGAGACTGGGGGGCAGGCAGGTTTGTGCAGGGGGGGGGGGGGGTAGAAGAGTGTGGGCATAGGTGAAAGGCGGTGTGTACAGTAGATGCGGGGGGTATAGAGTAGCATGCAGGCTGCTTGGTGTAGGCAAGTGTGTAGAGTGTGCTGAGGGGCTGCTGTTCCGTTTGTGGCCACCTGGTAGGCCTTGCGCTTAGTTGCAAAATCATAGCTCATCAGCCAGATTGCTGCAGGATGAAAATTTGTTGATGGCTAAACGTGGCAGAATGCCTTTTCAGCGGCCTTTCCAGAGTTACTTGTGGGCCAAAGTGCCCCATGAAAAGAGAAGGAACAAGGGGGCTTTTGAAGGTGTCCCTCACATGACGTCTGCTCTTACCGGGTGGTCCTCCCAAAATTTGACAAAATTTGAAAAGCAATATCTCAAGCCCATTAAAAGATAGAGAGATGAAAGTTTTATGGAAAGTAATTCCAATCGTGTTTTCTTTGTGTACAAATTTGCAGTTTGTTTCAATCAGCCAAACTGGAGAAATAGTTGTTTTAGTAAAATCACTCAATAAACCAATATTTAACAGTTTGAACATTTTTACTAACATTTAAGACATGATATATCTGGCCCAGTATGAGATTTTGAACTCAAAACTTAACACGAATTGCATCCAAGGGTGGTGTACATATATACAAAGTTTCAACTTTCTAGGTACTTCCTGCATTGAGAAACAGCCTGCAAAGTAAATCTACATGTTACCCATTACTGTGCTTTATGGACGGTCCAGCCAGACTGCTACGGATCCATATGGTAACTAATATTTTGCTACACTTTGGAGGATGTTTTTGACCCGCGGAGCGGCCCGAAGGGCCGCTCCGCGGTCTATAGAGGTTACTCAACTTTTGTCCTCATGTGTATATATGTATATATGTATATATGTATGTCTGTGGAAAATGCTGGGAACGGCCAAATTCTCAACGGATTTGGACAAACTTTTTTTTTCCTGAAAGGTAATGAGATTTTAGGAAGATCTGGAGGGGTAGACCCGGAATTTGAACTTTTGAAACATTACTTTTTTGGGTAGAAAGGTTGAAAATTTGGGTACGCCTGTAAAAGGCTCAATTCTCAACGGATTGGGACAAACTTTTTTTTTCCTGAAAGGTAATAAAATTTTAGGAAGATCTGGAGGGGTGGAACTGGTTTCCGAGCATTTGAAACATTACTTTTTTGGGTAGAAAGTTTGAAAATTTGGGTATGCTGTAAAAGGCTCAATACTCAACGGATTTGGACAAACTTTTTTTTCCTGAAAGGTAATGAGATTTTAGGAAGATATGGAGGGGTGGAACTGGTTTCCGAGCATTTGAAACATTATTTTTTTGGGTAGAAAGGTCGAAAATTTGGGTATGCTGTAAAAGGCTCAATTCTCAACGGATATTGACAAACTTTTTTTTCCAAGAAGGAAATAAAATTTGAGGAAGATCTGGAGAGGTTTGACAAGTCCCGGAGCATTTGAAACATAACTTTTTTAGGTAGAAAGGTTGAAAAATGGGGTATGTTGAGAGCTCCGCGGTCACCTATTGCGCTCTGCGCCATATACTTGTTCAAAACAGAAACCACCAAGAAAATTATAAAACTGTTTGTACACTAGTCACCCTAAGCTGCAAATGGTGTTAAAATTTGAGCTCAAAAGCTTTTGCTGGGCCAGAGAAACCCCGTCTTATATATGAGTAAAAAATGTCCAAATTTCTAAATATTGAGTTACTGAGTGATCTTATTTAAATGAATATTTCTCCAGTTTGGCTGATTGAAATAATCTGCAAATTTATGTGCAAACTAGACACGGTTGGGTTAACTTTCAGTAAAAATTTCAACACTCTAGATTTCAATGGGCTTGAGATATTATTTGTCAAATTTTGTCAAATTTTGGGAGGACCACCCGGTATAAAGCTTTTAGTGATAGGAATATAATGCAATGAAATGGTTTGCATTTTGCACTACGGATATTCATATTTAAGATATACTTATATTGGGCTGGCGCGAGCAAGCGTCAGCGAAGTGTCAGCGCCCAGCCCCTCTTTTCGACCCAAGTGTAAGTTTCAGGGTTATTGCTAGATCTTAATTTTGATAAGGCTCTTGCTCCTCACAGAAACGTCCAATCGGTCTGATTCTTTTTGCATTGGAAATAGCATCTTTGAATTGACCAAAAGTCGCAAAAAATCGCCAAAAAGTTGCTGCAATGATTAGAAAAATGCTCAAAACAATTTGTCCGAACTCCTTCTCCTTCTCCTTCTTCTCCTCCTCCGCATCTATTCAATGGACGATAGTAGGTATTCATTTCACCCCCCCCCTCCCCGGGTCCTTGGGCTCCATGCATTATTTGTTTATTCATAAGTTTTCAGTTAAACTAAAGAGACATGTGCACCAGTGGTGTAGTGGTCTAAGCGATTGGGCAGCTGGATGAAACTGGCTGGTTCGAATCCTTCTTACACATTCATTTTAATTTTGGTGTATATAAAGTTGAGAAAATGGTATCATCCGCTGGCCAAACGTAAGGCTTTTTTTCTCCCAAAAATTGATTGCTCTGAGTGTTGCCAATGAAAATTTCTCAAAAATTTGTTAATTTGCAAATAAATGTGCATTGTATTTTCCAATTTCGAAACTTTTCTTTTTGTTACATTTTTCAAAAAAGTTTATTTTTTTTTATTATTTATTTTTTAATGTAATAAAATCTTAACTAAATTTAAAACCAACAAAATCAAATTTGTATTTGTACATTTTATACTACATTAAAAGTGGAAGAAATATCTGGTACCATCGGCAAGCCAAATGTGAGTCTCTTTTCTCCAAAATTTGCAAATGCCTTGAGTAAAAAGTCAAGGAAATACAATTTCTAGTAGTGCTAGCTGCTGCGTCATCTGCATTTTGTTTTTGGGCGCGCATGGAAAGAGACACTGAACTGCGCGCCAAAAACAAAATGCAACTGTCAAAGCAGCAGATTGCACTACTAGAAATTGTATTTCCTTGACTTTTTACTCAAGGCAATTGCAAATTTTGGAGAAAAGAGACTCACATTTGGCTTGCCGATGGTACCAGATATTAATACAGTTTGAGGTGCAAACCACCATTGCACAAATTGATCCAAGGTCCCTGGTTCCAGAAACAATACATGTTGATCCCATCTATATTAAACAATTAAGTGTGATAACCATTTTTTCCTTGGAGATCGTTTTTTGAATACCTGACAAATTGATTTTTGATCCCTAATCATAGTGATTTAGTGTTGTATCAGGTCAACCGTATTCCACAGTTTATACTTACAGTCCACGTACAGTCCACGTTTGCAGGGTGCTCTGGCACTACAGCCCGGCTCGGCTAAAATTTGTCAAAATGTATTGAGTTGCTGTGAGCTTTTAAATAGTTGAAATTCGTTCACACTTTCAGGAAACCTTGCCCTATGTATCTAGTTTATGTCCTGAAAAGGAGAGCTCATCAAATGCAAATTTAGGCGTTTTATGATTGATTGAGTGAAGAGAGCTAGAAAAACTTTTGTTTAAAAATGCGCCAAGTAAATTGAAAGCGTTTGAAAATGGCAAAATAAATTAAAGCAAGCAAGCCCTAAATCCCCTAAAGCAAGTTTTTCAGGGCTGTTCCAGGGGCAAAAATGTCCATATTTTTCATTTCTGGGAAAATTTTTAATGTCACTTTCCTACTTTGGGCTCATTTTTCCAATGATTACAAAAATTATAAAAAAGAAATGTAATTTTTTTCAAATCTATCAAATTTCATAACTAAAAAATATATAGTAGTGCAATAAATTTCTATTGCTTTGAAAGAGCAAACTCTCACGGTCCCAAAAATGTCTTTAAAATTTTTACTGGTTAAGTTTGAGGCTAGTTATGGGCAAACATGTAAAGGAATATTAGCTACCAAACTGGCTGCGGCATGTGCTAAATCTGAGTCTCCTTATCATTTTGGGCTATAACTTGCCCAATTTTATGGTTAAAAAGCTCATATTAAAACACAAAGTATAAAATTGTTTCCTCTATTAATCTAGGAAACTAAAATCAAAAGCAAAGTATCCAACAAACTGCTTGCCTTTGCATGTTCTTAGCAAAAGATTTGATGTTTTTCTTAAATCGCAATTTTTCTAGCTTTTTTCACTCAATCAATCATAAAATGCCTAAATTTGCATTTGATGAGCTCTCCTTTTCAGGACATAAACTAGAGACTTAGTGCAAGGTTTCCTGAAAGTGTGAACGAATCTCAACTATTAAAAAGCTCACAGCAACTCAATACATTTTGACAAATTTTAGCTGAGCCGGGCTGTATTATGGCTTATTGTCCCACATTTTCACTGCACCAAGCATATGCGGAGTGCTGGAATGAAGTTGCGCTTTGTGAAATTCTGTTTGTTGTTGGAGCAGATCAACCAGTTCTCACAGCCCAGTCTTATTGGCCACGTTTGAATGGCCATGTGCGTCTGTTAAGATGGGCGGCCGATGCCCACTGTACAGAACAAACATTTAACTATTATTGGCTCCAGTCTTCAAATAAATTACTATTAGGTATGACAATGATATGGATCAGTAAATTTTGATTTTGATTCTCTAGCAAAAAGTAAGTACATCATATTGATTACCGGATAGTTTACATGTCTAAATTTGAAAATCCTTATTCTAGTTACCCTGATGCAGTTTCTCAATCAATGAGTGTCAAATTTTTCCAGAAGTTTGAAACTCATGTAGATACTTCAAGGCCAGTGCAAATAAGTTAGACGCAAAGTCTAAATACCAGTTTTAAAATAGAAGAAGGGCTCACTTTGCGGTCTATACATGTGACTACTTTTTGGCTGTACACATATTTTTTCATCTGGAATGGCTGGGGTTGTGCGAATTCTCAACGGATTTTGACAAGCTTTTGTCAAAAAAACAAAATGTCGTTTTAACTACTTCATTAACCCAGAGCACTTCGCGGTCACCATCGCGCTTTGCACCATTATACTTGTTTCCAATATTTTAAGAACAAAACTTTATTAAAAATATATATATATATATATATATATATATATATATATACAACCATTTTTGACCGCGGAGCGGCCCGAAGGGCCGCGCCGCGATAGAGATTACTAAACTTTTGTCCTCATATACATATTAAAAAAATTGGACCTTTAAGTTTAAATGTGTTTGAGAAATAGCCTATCTATATATAGGTATCTGGAATTGCTGTCCACAGGCGAATTCTCAACGGATTGGGACAAACTTTTTTTTTCCTGAAAGGTATTTTAGAAAGATCTGGAGGGGTGGAACCGGTTTTTGAGCATTTGAAACATTACTTTTTTGAGTAGAAAGGTCAGAAAATTGCAATATACAGATTTTGCAATGTAGCACCTGTAATCTTGAGAATTGCACAGACGACTTGAGTTTTTTTGTTCACAAGTCATATATAGCGATTACAAATCTGTGCTTACTTTCGAAAATGGTTAAGAAACCACAGACTTACTTTCTTGAGTGACAAACTTTCATGTATGGCAATGGCATCAATAATCAGTAACAGCTGAACGGCTAAGAATTAAACAGAGGACTTGAGTTTTTTTGTTCACAAGTCATATATAGCGAATACAAATGTGTGCTTACTTTCGAAAATGGTTAAGAAACCACAGACTTACCCTCTTGAGTGACAAACTTTCATGCACGGCAATGGCATCAATAATCATTAACAGCTGAACGGCTAAGAATTGAACAGAGGACTTGAGTTTTTTTGTTCACAAGTCATATATAGCGATTCCAAATATGTACTTACTTTTGAAAATGGGTGCAAAACCACTGACTTATCTTTTTGAGTAACCAACTTTCATGCATGGCTGAGAATTGAACAGAGGACTTTGGTTTTTTGATTCACAATTTGTACATAGCGATTCCAAATCTGTGCTTACTTTTGAAATTGGGTGAGAAACCACAGAATAGCCCTTTGGAGTGATGAAATTCCATGCATTCATATTGTAAGCTGGAAGGTGGTGCTCCGCGGGCTCCGCGGTCTCCTTGTTTAATTGACGTTTTGTTAGCATAAATTCGTTTAGCTTTTATGTTTAGGTACCGTTTATGTAACATTTATGTTAAATTATGTAATTTTCTTCATGTAACCTAGTACAGTTTATTTTAAACAATAAAAAAGCTATATCTTACTTTCTGTACTTGATCATCTGACCAAGTTCACTTTGTGCCCCAAATTCACACCATTTTTATGTATTGTTGTGTGATGCAAGGGTTTGACAGGGTTTGGTTTAGATAAAGCTGTAAAACAACATATTGTTGCATTTACTTTATTCAAACTTAATATTTTCATATTCAATTAAAATTTATACATTTCAAACAAAGATGTACATAAAAACCCAAATTCACATTTAAAACAGAATTCAGTGTTAAATTCAATTATTTTGTTTGGTTAGACGTTGGTGTATTATCCTCTATATTTTGACTGCAATGAGTTTCAGAACTTGTTGATGTTACCTTTGAAAGTGATGTTTTGGAGTCAACACGAGCTATTTTCTTCTTGAAACAAGGATTAAGCAACAATCGGCGATATATAATTTCATCTCCTGTGTTTCCCCACCACATACGTAGTCGATTGCTTAAATGCATTCCTCTCAACACAGTCATCATTTCAAAAGGTATGCGTGTGTGCATTATGAGCAGTTGGTCTTTTCCAAGTCGATGTTGAACATATCGGTCCCAATGTAGAGAATCTGGAATTGTTGGCATGTGATTGCTAAGGACTTAGTTTCGTTTGGTAACATCATTCCTATTGAAGGGGTTACTTCAAAAAGCGAACGAAAAAAATTTTGCACTTAAATGTGATAAAGGTATTAGACGTATTTTTCAAATCAACTACACTCTGTCCACATTCTCCTTCAAAATTGATTATGTCTATAATTCCAGTACATGATATATCTACATCGCTAGCATAACCGGGAGTTGGTTCGTAACCAAGCAGGAGAAGGTCGTGGATGTCCTCATCGGCCTGGACTACCTATGCGCCTTCGAGGGCCCGGGAGTGCCTTGCCAGGATGTGATGGGCCTCTCCGTCTACTCCTCCGCCTTCGGCACCCACCTCTCTGGACCCGCTCCTGCCCTGACCACCGCCCACGTCCTACCCGCCTCCTGCTCTCTCCAACTCACCTAACCTTTGCTTCATCAGCTGGTGGAGATGCAGACGGGACTGGGAGGCAAGGACATGGTGACCAAGTGCGAGGACTGCCACGGGGACCTGGACGAGTACAAGGTTGGCGTCTGCAATGGCTGCAAGCTCGCCGCCGAGTTTGACATCCAGCGCAATGAGGACGGATGCTTTGCTCTTGACCTACCCTTCAAGTCCGGCGCCTCCTTGCTACCCTACAACCGCCAGACCGCCTTTGCCTGCCTACAGCGCCTGGAGGCCAAGCTAACGCCCCAGGAGAAGCAGCTACACTACGCGGAGTTCAACAAGTTTGAGAAGAGTGCCATCGTGGAGCCGGTGGATGAGTCCAAGACCCCGGGAGCCGTGATCCAGTACCTGCCTCACCGCCTGTCTTCAAGCACACGGCCGCCTTTACCAAGTGCCGCCCCATGCTGGACTGATCCGCCTCCACCCGCAACGGCCAGAGCCTCAACGACAACCTTCGTACCGGCCACAATCGCCTTGTGCACAAGTGCCCGGTCTACGACACCCCCGCCAAGAAGCTCCAGTGTGCCAAGGCCATCCCGCTCTGCTACAACTGCTTGCGTCAAGGCCACGGACGAGACGAGTGCTGCAACCGGGGATGCTGCCACGAGTGCCAGGATCTGCATCACACCGTCCTCCACTCCATCCTCTCCGCCCAAGGTCACTCCGCCAATCTCCACCTCTCTGCAGCCGGGGACTCTCCCAAGCTTCCCTCCATCATCCATCCCGTCTTCTCCCTGGGATTGCTGGGACAAGTCCAACGCAGCAAGGGCACGGTGATGCTGGACAATGGTTCAAGCTACACCTGGTGCACGGAGGAGCTGGTGTGATGCCTCGGACTCAAGGTCTTCAACTCCGTCACCCTCCAGCTCTCTACCACTCACAGTTCCATCCACCGCAACATCAAGGCTAAGATGGTGAAGCTGTTCCTGTCCGGCAACCAGTCCACTATGGAGATCACTGCCTGCGTGGCGGAGAGCGTCACCGCGCCCATCACCGTCGGCGGCATCGACCTCCCAACTCAGCCCTTCCGCGACTGCGGACTCCAGCCCACTCGCATCCTCAACTGGCCCAGCAAGGCCAAGCAGGATAAGGTCGTGGACGTCCTCGTTGGCCTGGACTACCTACACGCCTTCGAGGGCCCGGGAGTGCCTTGCCAGGACGTGATGGGCCTCTCTGTCTACTCCTCTGCCTTCGGCACCCACCTCTCCGGACCCGCTCCTGCCCTGACCACCGCCCACATCCTACCCGCCTCCTGCTTTCTCCAACTCTCCTCACCTTCGCTTCATCAGCTGGAGGAGATGCAGACGGGACTCGAGGTGGTGGGACTGGGAAGCAAGGACACGGTGGCCAAGTGCAAGGACTGCCACGGGGACGTGGACGAGTACAAGGTCGGCGTCTGCAATGACTGCAAGCTTGCCACCGAGTTTGACATCCAGCGCAATGAGGACGGATGCTTCGTTCTTGCCCCACCCTTCAAGTCTGGCACCTTTTTGCTACCCTCCGGCCGCCAGACCGCCTTTGCCCGCCTACAGCACCTGGAGGCCAAGCTAACGCCCCAGGAGAAGCAGCTACACTACGTGGAGTTCAACAAGTTTGAGAAGAGCGGCATCATGGAGCCGGTGGACGAGTCCAAGACCCCGGGAGCCATGATCCAGTACCTGCCTCACCACCCCGTCTTCAAGCACACGGCCGCCTTTACCAAGTGCCACCCCATGCTGGACTGATCCGCCTCCACCCGCAATGGCCAGAGCCTCAACGACAACATTTGTACTGGCCACAATCGCCTCACCGACTTACTGGATGTCCAGTTCCAGTTCCGCCTAGCCAAGCACGCTCTGGTGGCAGATGTCTCAGCCGCCTTCTACGGCCTGGAGGTCAAGGAGCAGGATCGGGACGCCTTTCGCATCTTCCTCCCAGCCGACCATCAGCACCCATTCTCCAAGACCAACCTTCGCTGCGTTTGCTTCACCTGCCTGGTCATGGGCGCCACCTGCTCTCCCAACCTTCTCCTCGCCTGCCTCGACCAGCTGACTAAGGATGCCCTCACCTCCGGCCTCACCTACGGCCTCACCCAGGACAAGCTCAAGTCCCTCACCAGCCACTTCTACGTGGACAACGGTGTCTTCAGATTCAGGGAGGAGGAGGAAGGAGTGCACCTGGCTCAAGGCCTGCAGAAGCTCTTCACCGCCGCCCAACTGCATCTCCGCCAGTTCTGCTCAGACCTGCCGGGCGCCCTCCACAACATCACCCTGGATGATCGGGAGGAGCAACAGGAGGTGCGCAACCTTGGCCTTGTCTGGAATACCAGCCTTGACACCTTCCATCCCTTCACCCCCAACTACTTCAACATCATCGACGACAAGCTCACCAAGCGACAACTCCTCTCCGCCTTCCCACGCGGTCACCTTTGGCCTTCTTGCTCCCCTACTCCTCGCACCACGCCTACTCTTCCAAGTCGCCTTCAACGCTGGAGACGGCTGGGAGGAGCGGATAGGCCAAGACTACCTCGCGCGATGGAAGGGGATGTGGAAGGAGTTGGAGCGGGTCACGGAGGTGGAGCTGCCGCGCCGGGTGTTCCAGAGCTATGACGCCCCCTGCGACCTCGTCATCTTCTCCAATGGCTCCAAGTCCGCCTACGGGTTTGTGCTCTACGTTCTCCAGGCCAGCTTCCAGCCTTCCTTCCTCTACACTCACTCCCGTCTGGTGCCCAAGAACCAGAAGAGTCTCCTCATCACCATCCCTTGGATCAAGTTGTGGGGAGCGTTGCTGGGCCACCGCCCTCATCGCCGACAAGTTCCCCTCCAAGCTAGGACAAGTCTACCACTTCATCGACTCCAAGACCGTGCTCTACTGGATGGAGGAGCGGGGGACGTTGCGGGTGTACGAGAGCAAGAGAGTCCAGGAGATGAAGGAGCTGGACGAGAAGCTGGGCGGTGTCAGCCGTCACTTTGTACCCACCGACCTAAACGTTGCTGACTACGTCACCAAGCCCCACCTCTTCAAGGACCTCTCCACCTTCCACAACAGGCCTGACTTCTTACGTCTACCCCGGGAGCAGTGGCCAGCCCGGAGAGCGGGTGTGGACTACAAGGCCGATGTGCCAGAGGACAAGCAAGATGGGATCAAGCACAGCGTTGCCCCTCGGGCCGCCATCAGCGTCAACGTTGCTGCCCCTGTCTTCAACCATGAGTTCATCGACGGCCTCCTCGCCTCCAGCAACTCTCTCCATCGCCTCCTCCTTTGCTTCACCTTCCTCTTTTGCATGCTCCTCAACCATGGCTACTCTGGTCGAGTGACGGATCAGGAGAAGGAAGTGGTGTTCATGCGCCTAGTCAAGATGGAGCAGACGCGGACCTGGCCCGGCCTCGCCAAGGCCATCCAGGAGTAGAAGACTTGGCCGCACAAGATCGTCCGCTCCCTCAACCTCTTCGTGGACGGAGCCGGCATCATTCGCCTGGGCACCCACATCACCGATCATCAGCCCTACCTCCTACCCGGTCACTCTTGCCTTGCTCAGCTATGCCTACTCCAGACTCACCAATGCCTCCTTCATCCTCCTCTACGGATGACACTAGGACAAGTACGGGAGCAGTGCTGGCTGACGGGCGGGTTGTCGGCTGCCAAGAAGGTGGTGAAGATGTGGGCCAAGTGCAAGTACTACGGCCCTATGCTGCCCAAGCCCTCCGCCGGCCTCCTTCCCAACAACCGACTCAAGTGCGGGCTTCCAGACTTCACTCACGTCCTCATCAACCAGCTAGGCCCCATCGAGAGCTATGCCAACAGCTACTCCAGGCCCAAGAAGCAGTGGGTGCTGCTGCGCACTTGTGCCGTCAGCCGCGCCATTCACCTGGAGCTCCTCCAGGCCTACTCCACGGAGGCGGTCATCAAGGCTCTATGGCGTTTCTGGGCCAAGCACGGACTTTGTTCCAGCACTGTCTACCTGGACAGAGCCACCACCTTCACCGGCCTTGTCATCGCCCTTCGCGCCTTTGCCGCCAATCACCAGCTCAAGCTCTCCTTCTCTCCTGTACTAGCGCCTTGGCGGATGGGTGCGGTGGAGCAACTGGTGTCTCTCGTCAAGAAGAGCCTCCGCCCTGCTCTCTACAAGAGCCGCCTCAACAACTTCGCCCTCCTCACTCTTCTTGCCGACATCGAGGCCAGCCTCAACGCCCGTCCCCTTCTCCCCCTCACTGATGCCCCCAACGACCTCCAACCTCTCACCCCCGCTCACCTCCTGGGAGGAGACGCCAGCTTCGGCCTCGCCCAGTTCCAGACCTACACCTATTCCCAAGGCCTTTCTCGCCACCTCCGCGACCTCGCTCGCCTCCACAGTGACTCCCAGGATACCTTCTGGAGCCGCTGACGCCTGGAGTACAAGCACTGGTTTGTGGAGCGTGGCTTTGAGCAGCAGCGCCTGGGCAAGGACTCCTACGTCTCCCTCTCCAAGGCCTACCTCCTAGCCAGCCCCAAGCCTTGCCCGGAGTGGAAGCTGGTGCGCGTCGTGAAGAAGTACGTGGGCAAGTATGGCATCTGCCGCTACGTTTGCATCATCAATGGCTCCGGCTACGCCTCCAACCACTCCATCTCTCACCTCCTTCCTCTGGAGGTCGAGGTGGAGGACGCGGATCAAGTTCCCAACAACGCTGCCTGTCCAGTCCCCGGCGACATTGAGGAGGAAGCTGACGAGAAGAGCGGGGAGCTGGGGGGTTCCACCCATACGCGTGGCCTCACCTTCCACCCCCCATCCGTCATCGACCACGACTACTGCTGATCCTCCCCTTCCCACCTCAGCCTATTCTTCTTTTATCTTTTCTGTTTTGCTCCAGGCCTATTGCCCCTGTTGAGCTTTAGCATTTCCTTATGGCCTAGTTTGAGTCTAGGACCCCCTTCTGTCGCCTTCGGGGCGCTCTTCACCATCAGCTTCTTGTTCATACTTTGCATGGTGATTCTCCTCTTTCCCCGCTACGCTGTCAAAGAGGCCTGGGAGCTCTGTCGGAGCGTAGGAGTGCAGGGTGGGGGTGGAGGCGTTTGGAGACAGTACGCTTCACGCTCATTGGCTCCCGACCCTTCCCGCCAACTCCCCAGTCACAGCTCGCCCGCTGGGCCTCACCCTTCACTTGCACTCCACACTCCCTATCCCTCTTCTTCCATTCTTTGGAGCGCCTTCTAAGAAAACTTGGTGGTGGTGATCTTGTGCAAGCGTGACACTGCGACCCTCTCCCACTTTGCCAAGGCAGCCAACATCCGCAAGCAGCCCGTACCATCCTCAGAGGTCCCCCCAGCACCCACAGCCCATCAACATCTCTACAGCAGTGGAAGGTGCATGCCTGTTAGCCCGCCATCTCTCATGCCCCAGCCACCACCCCATTTCCCTCATAACTCAGCAGCCTCATCACCGCCCCCGCTTCAAAGATAAAAAACAAGCTCCAAGCAAAACAGCAAGACCTTCGCCATACATGGTTGGTTGTGGCATTCCTTGCATCGACAGCGTCTACCACCCACCTGCTCTTCCCCTGCCCACAATTCCCCAACGACAGTCAGGAAAGGGCTTAGATGACGCAGGGGTAGCATCATTCGCTCCAGTCTGGTTCAAGAGGATGGAACCTGTGTCAGAGAGCTAGATGTTCAGACTCTAATTCGGTAAGGATGTGAGATGGCCCTTCCCGAAGCCGCTTTGAAATCTAATAAAATGAGGCAAGATAATGGCAATGTTTTCTGAGGTCAGAATATGTTCAGCCCGTCCAGAGATGGGTCATTTGTAATAAAATGGTATGTTATGTCCTGTATTTATAGAAAAACTAACATTGTTTTTGTTATCTTAATCTTTTTACTTCTCGACGTTGCTACCAACATTTTTTCGTATGGGCTACTCTTAGCTCATTTAGTAAAGTTTTAAAAATTGGCCAGGTATAATTTCATGATAAGAGTGTCTGGTATAATTTCATCACCTTATTATATCCCAAGCTGGTTTCATTATAAGATTATTCAAATAAAACTTTATCACCTTGATGACCAAGATATTTTTAATGCAAGCATTAAAGAAAGACAAGATGTCGGGGTGGAAGGGGTAGGTGGGAGAGGAGGAGGTGGGGGGTGTCGAAATCCTGAACCCGACGGCGTTGGCAAAAGGGTGCGAGAGGTCGACGAGAATGGTGATGCTCTGCTTGCGGATGTTGGCTGCCTTGGCAAAGTGGGAGAGGGTCGCAGTGTCACGCTTGCACAGCAATACGTGTTTGGTTTTGCTTGGATTCAGTACGTATTGTTCAGCC